>JAGDQP010012508.1:0-50104 GCA_022664845.1 Lepisma saccharinum
CGTTTCTCTAGCTTCAGTGGTTTGGAAAATGGTATTTGGGCGGCTATGTTGAATTAAAGAAAGCGATTTTTAAAAAGTTTTCTTACATTGCCGTTACCTACTTGTGATGGTACACCTTCATACCAAATTTCGTTTCTATAGCTCGAATGGTGTGGAAAAAGTTTTTGTGCGGCCATTTTGATCCAAGTTAACAACTTTTTCAAAAATGTAAATTATTCCTAAACTACTCTTGTTAATACACCTTTATGCCAAATTTCGTATCTCTAGTTCAAACGGTCTGGAAAATGGATTATGAAGTCAGCCATTTTGGATTCAAAATGATGTCTTTGCAGATATTTTGTAATCTACTAGTGATGATATACCGTCATACTTCGAAATTTCATATTTCAATTTTTAACATCTTTTTTCTCACAGAACCTCAAAATCGCTGATTTCGCAATAAACTCTTCTTCCTGTATAACATGCTGACGTTTTGTGACACGTGGAACTCGGCTGCATGCACTGCCGTACGTGTTGATACTCCCCTCGATTCGCTCGCGTCGCTGCGCCAAGAATCCCACGGCAGGCCGCGCATCGAACTTGAGGAGTTTGGAGGAACTGCGTCTTTTTATCACAACCAGAATCTGCAGTGCACTGCGCCACATGATGCAGATATCCCCTGATACTCCAGAGCGCTGCGTCCGAATGCTGAAACGTCCACATTCTGCCTGTATAACATGTTCCTGGCAGTGCTAACGTTTGTGACGAGTAAAACTTGGTGGGACACGCAGGAGTATTGGAAGTTGGCGCGAGGAGCTAGGCTCATCCATATTCCATTTCACCACTTTTTAAGGTTGAAGGAGTTGACTGGACAGTTTGCACCCCTGGTGTTTTTGCTCGTATTTCACAGCTTTTTACACTTGTGTAATGTATATACTCGCTTCGTCTCATTGGGGCACTGCCCCCAGAATTCCTAGATGGCCTCGCTGGGGCGCACCCCTTTATTGCAATCAGGCTCCAGCTGGGAACTGTAACCTAGTAGGGGAGACGAGCCGAATTTATTCTAACCTACTCGTAATGGTACACCTTCATACCAAATTTCGTTTCTCTAGCTTCAGTCATTATAAAGTGGGGCTTAGGCGGGCATTTTGGATAAAAGATGGACACATTTTTAACGTTTTCTTATATTTTCGTGACATACTCGTGATGATACACTGTCATACCAAATTTCATTTCTCTATCTCGAACGATGTGAAAAATGGTATTTCAGCTGCCATTTTGAATCAAAGATGGTGAATTTTTTAAAACGTTGCATGTTATGTTTTCCTAAACTACTCTTGATAATACATCATTATGCCAAATTTCGTATCTCTGGCTCAAGCAGTTGGAAAATGGATTTATGACGCCCGCCATTTTGGATCCAAGATGGCGTCTTTAGAGATATTTTGTAATATTTTCATAATCTACAAATAATGTTGTACTGTCAAACTAAATTTCATTATTCTAGCGGCAGCCGTTTAGGCTGTGTATTCTTTAAATTTTAGGGTTGGCGGCCATTTTGAATTCAAGTTGGCGAATTTTTCAAATTTTTAAAAAGTTTTCTTAATTTGCTACCAATGATGTAGTTTCATACCAAATTTCACTGTTCTATCTTTAGCCGTTTAGGCTGTGCATTCTTTGAAATTTTAGGTTTGGCGGCCATTTTGAATCCAAGATGGAGACCTTTTCAAAATGTCGGAATTTTTCCTTTATCTACTTATCATCCTCTACCTTCATACCAAATTTCATGTTTCTAGCTTACCCCAAACACCCTAAACAATATGATGAGTGAGTCAGTCAGTGAGTGAGTGAGTGAGTGAGTCAGTCAGTTAGCCTAAAATGTGCAATTTCAGGGGTCCACAACTAGAACATAGTGTGAGATACGAATATGAAATTTTGTACATCTGCACATATTTACCATATCTCCTTAACGGCAAAAGCTCATATTCCTATCTTTAACATCTTTCTTCTTACGGGGCCCCCAAATCGTCGATTTTGCCATAAACTCTTGTTCCTGTATAACATGCTTCTGGCAGTGCTAACGTTTTCTGACGTGAAGAACTTGGCTCATGCACTGCCGTGCATGTTGATGACCCCTTGCATAAATATCCTGTCGGTGGGATGGTCGAATATATTTATTTTTACAGTACTAACCGTCAGTAAATATAGACCTTTGCATATGCATCTACAAATGTCATTTGAACATAATCTTATCTTGGAAATATATAAATTGAAATGTCCTAGACGCATAAGAAAGAAATCTACTTGCAGTTCTTTTAAAACAGTATGAACAAATGGGTAATAAATGAACACTAGCTCTACAGGGACTTTAAGGGTTGGGTTTTATCCCATCCACAGTTTAGAAAATTCATTCGATTCTTGCAGTGATCATACACAGCTAGCCTCCCAGACCGCTGTGCTGTAGTATGTCGTATGATACCCCAATTTTTTATTATTTCTTTTTTTTTCTTTTTGCATTACCTATAATTAAATTGGATCTTTGATTTTAAATAAAACTTTTAAATGTAAACTATAGATATGCGAAACCAACAGCCAAGAACTATTTTGCTCTTTTAACTTTTACTTCTTTTGGAGTAAGGAACAAGCGACCCTCGGGAAAAAGTAATAAATAACTCCCACCTGCTGTTAGACTCTTGGACTGGTAAGAAAGCGATTTAGATCTCCACCTTTTTTTCGCTAATTTCATTTTTGTCTGTCAAAGAGGGAGGAAAGTATAAACTGTCTGTATTGTATTTTTTATCCTTTATATTGCCTTTAATCTTGGTATAAGTTTTAGATACAAGTATAGATAGAATGTAGAGAAAAAGAATCCTAAGTTATTACTTGCGTATAACCAACGTTAGATTCTTTCCAATTTGCTGAAAATATCCTGTCAAGAAAAGTGTTCAGATAAGATTTATATTGTTTCTTTTAGACATAAACGTTTTTGGTATAAAATTCAACAAGAGAAGTAAAAGGTTGATTTGTATGCTACCACCTACTTCAAAAACATGTCCGACTAACCTTCTTGATTTGTGTCCCCTAACGCCGTGTGTTTCTGTATGGTATCTAAACAAGACTTTTTTGTGTAAGATGTAACAGATACCACGTTCGTAATTTTCCAAGTGTTTTCTTTACAAAAACTTGTATTCTGTTCTCTTTCTTTTCGACCATGTTTTGTTCTTTTGACTGTAACCAATATAAGAAAGTAAGATTAACTTGAGATAGTGCAATTATATATATTGTGTTCTTTGTGTATTTCTGACATGTCCTAAAATTGTCAAAGCTACAAGTAAGGATAGGGCTATGAAACCTAATAAGTTTGCACACTACGTAACTACCCAAACACCTGTCCTATTTTCCCACGAACAAAAACTTTTCCTTCTCCTGCTTAATGCAAATTCAGGCCAATGGAAGAGACCTCCAAGAAGAGGACAATCATTCCCCACTACACTTTACGGATTCGTTAATGACCACGAGTTGACTCATCTGGAGTGTGAGTTTTCTAGCTTTTCCTCTCCTTGCATTAACGAACCATAAGTAAGTACGCATGCGCAAGTCACGAGAAGAGCTATTATCCCCACTACAGACTCAGCTACATCGAGCCCTTCGGCAAAATGGAAGGTGCTGAGACTTACGTCCAGCTGACTAAGGACTGTCTCTATGACGTCACTACCTATCACATCTTCACGATTAAGAATGGTATCCGCCTAGTTGCCAAATTATTGGATAATCGAAGAAACAGGGACAATTTAACTCCGCCTTGGAGAGTTCTCGTTCTTCTCCGAGAATCTCGTAAACTACGGGAAAGATGGAGTATAAAATATGGACTCTGAGACGAGAGAGTTCAGATACCAGTCCTCACCAGACAGTCCTCACCTTAATACGAACGATTCCTTCTGCTTTGCGCTGTGAATCGTATCCCATCTCTCTCAACCATAAAAGCGATTCCTTCTGCTTCGCGCTGTGAATCGTACCCAATCTCTCTCAACCACAAAGGCAATTCCTTCTGCTTGACGCTGTGAATCGCCTCCTGTATCACCCGAATCCTCGGACGAATCCTTCTACCTTCCCTAAAAACCTATCTTGGTAATTCCTACAGAAGAGCAAAAATTCCTCAACTACTGTTAACTAAAGAAACCTGGTAACCGTGTCTGGTCCCTCCGAAGTACTCTGTCGCCGGTTGTCGAAGGCTTCGCCGAAACATCTCCACCAGAGCTGTAGAGGTGCAGCTACTCGCAGATCTATTGATTATTATGCTTGCCTGTTATTTTCAGCGCGACAAGGCAAGAACGAAGGAATTAGCTCCTGCGCCAGCCGTTTAGACGTAATTAGAGCCGACCTTAAGGCCGCAGCTATTCGTGTGTGCACACAAACTGAAAGAACCGGAGCTCTCAGCTTCTGCAACCACCTCACTAAATTGCTTAAGAAAACACACCCTTCAAGTGGGAAGACAAGCAAATACTAGCATTCGAAACACTTAAGGAGAAGTTAATCACACCTCCTCTATTGTAATACCTTGACTTCAGTCGCCCATTTATTATTACCTCGGATGATAGCGAGATGGTTCTTGGTTGCATACTCTCGCAAGGTGAAATTGGAACGGATAAGCCTATAGCTTATGCGAGTAGTACATTAAATGGCTCTGAACGTAATTATTCTACAACAGAACGGGAATTGCTTGCCATAGTTTGGGCAGCCAAACAATTCCGTCCTTATATTTTGGGTAGAACAACTACTTTCGTTAGAGACCACAAACCCTTTCAATGGGTATTCAACGTAAAGGATCTAAGGTTAAATAAAATTGACCCCTTGTCTTGGAAAAGTTTGAATAGTGATGTTGAATCTTACATTCGATCATGCGAGTCTTGTCAGAAAAACAAATTGACGCAAAGGAACACGAAATTACCCATGGTAATTACAACCACTCCAGAAACGGTATTTGAAAAGTGCGCCCTTGATATTGTCGGGCCATTTCCTGAGAGGGAAAATCGAAAGAAATTCATCCTTACTTTCCAGGATGAGCTCTACAAATATTTTATCGCTGTTCCTATAGCACAACAAGATGCTGATACAGTAGCTAAAACTTTTATAGAGAATGTAATTTTAATATTTGGCATACCCCAGGTTATCTTATCTGACCAAGGAAGTAACTTCATGAGTGATCTTTTCAAAAGTGTTTGCAAATTGTTACATATTACTAAATTACATTCTAGTGCATTCCACCCTCAAACAAATTTTGCGGAACGGGTACACCGATCTCTGGTAGAATTTCTGCTTCACTATGTATCAGAAAACCAGTTAGATTGGGATCGATGGTTACCTTACGCAGTGTTTGTGTACAACTCCACCCCCCACTCCGTGACGGGGTACACTCACCATGAAATGATGTTTGGGAGAATGGCAAATGTCCCTGGTATCCTACAGACACGTACCACCGATGTACACTATGCATATGATGATTTTGTTAAAGAACTTAAATTCAAATTGCAAACTATCTACGAACTGGCAAGAAATAAGTTAATATCCGCAAAAGAAAAGAATAAAGGGTACTACGATAAAACTGCTACTACCGAAGATCAATTTTTCAAAGTTGGAGACTCTGTACTTTTAAAAGGTGAAAGTGTTCGACGGGGAAGATCAAAGAAATTAGATTCCCAGTGGGAGGGTCCTCATCGTGTAATAAAAGTTAAGGGAGTAAATTGTCCTCTTGAAAAAGGAAAAAGACAATTAGTCGTTCATGCAAATCGACTCAAGTTATTTTACTAGACCCCCCCTAAAATTAGGTATTTTTATTTCCAGGTCAGTATGAACCTGTCACTTGCAACACTATTGTTAGTTACGACAGCCCTGCTGAAGTTTGAATGCCATGCATCCTCTGATTCCGGTGCGGACTATGCGCAACCATTACGCCAAGTATTAGGAATTTATTTTGATTACATGGGTTAGACCCAGTTATTCAATAGACAATGGAGACTTATATCGTACGTAAATTTAACACAATACACAGAATCGTTGTTACACCTCGAACAGTACGTGAAGGTAGCTAATTATAATGGAAGGTAATATGGATAATCGAATGAACTATTTTAAAAATGTGTTATTATGACAGTTACGCAAATACATATTGTGTCTGTAATTTTCATACTTCTCTTACCATTTCTCTAATTTGGAGATAATTACTAATTCATTTTGAAAATACCAATAATAAAATTATTGCACTGTTGCTAACACAAATGCAAAACGTAGTACTTTTTCAGGAAACATAATGAAAAAAATTGGAAACATAAAAGAAAAGAAAATAACAAAGAAAGAAATAAACCAAGTAATATTAAAAGATAAATTGTGAAAACTTGCATGAAAGAAAGCAGAAAACAAACAATGAAGGCAAACAAAGTTAGTCAAAGGTAGAACCCAAAGAAAGAAAAATATGATCCAGAAAAAGCAAGCAAAAAGATACCAACTACCACCATGACAGATAGCGAAAGAACAAGAAAGATTAAGCCTTAGACTTCTCAGTAAATTTGGAAACAAAAACTACAGAGTTTGATTACCAATATAATACGAACAGTTTGGGGTTCCCTTTACTGTACAACGTGAAAAGATAAAAAAAGAAATATACAAAGAAAGATTTATTCCCTAACTAATTGTTCTGCTAATAAGTAGCATAATGTGTAACTTCCTACCTCCTTGGAGCACAACTCGAAGCTGAAACGCACCCGCCTTAGTAGTCAGTAAATCACTTCCGTACATTAATTTATATGATTGTGTCTGCTAAAACAAAATCAGAGAGACAAGAAAAATATGCATCCATTATTATTTAATGTAGAGAGCACTCTCAACTCGAGGAAATACACATCCTGCTTACAATGTTTAGAAATCTGCCTTAAAAATCCCTCCATATGAGAACAGAAGACGATAAAAAAATTAAAGTGCTGAATATGGATATTTTGAAATTAATGTGGTGTCACAAAGCCTTATGTTAGAACGCTGAAGGGAAAAGAAGGAGGTTTTGCAGTACATTTTCTCTTCTGAACAGTTTCAACAAACAAAGCTTGAAATAAACAATGTGCTCTTCCAGGAAACAGCATAGAATCTCTAGAATGTAAGCTCACCTCGTCCTTTCACATTACACATTCACCGAAAGCTTTATGGTGGAAGGTAGTTGGTGTGAGGGAGTTTTGAACTATTTTGTGAGACATATCTCCCTATATTCATACGTCCATTGTTTTGCTTTTGCCTTTTCAGCTTGGTTTATCTGAAAGGAGGTAAAAAATAGAAAAGAGGGAATAAAAGACAATCTCCGAGCTTACATCCATGTTATTTTTGGATATGAAACGTGTTGGGATGCAAAACTACTCGGAAAAGTTCTAGTTTATTCCAACAGATGGAACAGCATTTTTTTCTGGACTCGCCCTTCATTTTAAATGTTGCCTCGAGCTATGCATTTATTCAGGTAAGAATTCATAATGCCTAGAAATTAAAAAAAAAAAAAAATCATCTACTGGCATAAAATAAATGAGCCATTCTCTATGACGTTATTGAGATCGTAAAAGGCAATCGGTAATTCCAAAGTTGTCAATCAAATATCAGCTTTTTCAATGCCAGTTCCTCAGTGTAAGTTCTTAACTCGAACCTTGCCCGAGGTGCCCCAGCCTCTTAGACTGCTAAGGCTTGTGAAAGGTTCGCTCTCAGATTGTCGATGAACAGGTACATATTCACTGATGTTAGAAACGTTAAATCAACGTTGATCCGTGTATGTGCTATTGGGATAGTTTCGAGTTTTTCCAACTTTCTCTACTTCAGGAAATATAAATCCCGATATTCCTTTGAATTCCTTTGAAGTTTGAATATAATGTTATCGCTGAATTGATATAATTACAACCGAATTTATCAAAAGACTGGCTAGAGTGAAGCTATTAAAAACTAATCAGAACTTACGATTGATGTGAACATCTTTCCTTCATTGAGCATCTATAAATGGGGTAAAAATTGCTCGATTGAAATATTCTTTCAGATTGCTTCAAGGGACACTCTGGTATTTTTTTTGAGTTCGTAGCTACTGTTTTTTCGAAATTAAGCAAAACTAAATTTTGCTGCTAGTTCCTCGACATTTACGTAAAGCCTGTGAAACTATATTATATCCCTGGCATTTATATGACATTAGTGAGTTTTATCTATCAAAGGGTTTTAGTTCCTCATAGATCCGTGAACAGGACTCGACTTCGGCGTAGGTGAGAGGTTAGTGGTCTGGTTTCTGTGCGCATGGTCAATTGGCGAATCCCCATCAGGGTTCATAAAACGGAATGACTGGGGAGTTACTTGACAAATACTATAGGTCTCGTCTCGAGAAATACACAGCTTGTTTAGGACGTTAATAACATTTTAATCAATTAATATGCTGGACTATTAAATGGATACACTAGTATATTTCACGTTCTTAATAGAAAAACAATTGTCACTGGATGTATACAAAATTTATCAGGTAAGCATGTAATGTATTAAAGGTTTAAGTAACGAACTAAAACAATTTACTTCCTGTATTACCAGCAATGTGCATATCTCTTGTTCATCTACTAAAATACCATTTTCCTTCATCAATGTGTTGATTTGTTTCGAACTGTGACTCTGTTACATTTTTGCGTCATCTGTAAGTACGGATTATCATCCAGCAGATGCTCAACCATGTCCTGACTTCCCGAGTAAACGTTCATGCTATCCGAACATTAAGCAATCCATGTCAGATCTGTCAATAACAGACTCCTATTATATCTCAACAGTCAAACTAAAAGTTAAGACGTTCAGTTTTCTTTCGAAGGCCAAATCTAAAGTTACTTCGTCAAATACAAATTGTGTAGTACGATTGATAAGATAGAATATTACCGGTACAGGTTTGTGAACCAGGAATTTGCTACATCTCTTTGTCTCTAACAGTTGAAATGGCAGCAGATTCACATCCGAGCCGGAATCAAGTCAAGATTTAATGTAAAAGTTTCCAGACAACTTCTTTTTTTCATCTTTTTTTCTGTTGTTAAAAGAAGGAAATGCTTCATAATAATAATGCTACGTAAACGATCTTCTATTGTTCATTTCTCAAAACAAGCATATAAGTAAAATAAAAAAAAAATCAAGCAAATGAAATGAGAAGCTCAGTGAACGCAATCCATGGATACAAATGAGTATTTCTTTCATGGAAATTGTACCCAATATCAGTATCAATCAACATTTTGATGAATACAGTTTATATCTGTTTGATTGAAATGAACGTTTCAATATATTCCCTTATTCGGACAGAAACTCATCTCCTCTAAAGCTCTACTTTTCACCTTGGATTTTTTTAAAACAAGAGGACAAAATACATTTATCTGCTGAAAATGTGATAAACGAATGGGGTACATAGAACTAATCTCATGTTATGTGCTATGTTTTAATTTCTGTGAAAAGAAAAAAAAAGAAAGACTAGATATTAATGGATGCACGTCTTGCAAATTTTGTTTGTGTTTGAATGTTGTTAATTGCATTCTATTCAGTACTCTTTTCCCGTAGAATACGCTTTTGTATAGTTTTTTTTTAATGTTTGTCTGTTTTCATTCTTCCTGTATGTGCATTTTGTGGCCATCTGTACCTGTGAACATATTTCTTAAAAAGAGAACTAGAGATAGATAGATAGAAAGCAAGAAAGAAAGAAGGAAGGAAAGAAAGAAAGAATAAAGACGATATAAATAAAGAAAGGTAGAAAGAAAGAAAGAAAGAAAGAAAGAAAGAAAGAAAGAAAGAAAGATAAACTTTGCACAAAACGAAAAAAATAAAAGACAAATGATTTAAGAATCATTTTAAGCTTCGTATTCCAAACCCACCTATTCGGCTTCGTTTACTTAGTAAGTCTAGCTACAGAGTCAATTAATTGTGTATTGCTCTGCTGTGCGTGGCGTTTGTCACCTGTTTTTCATCTTTCCCAGAAATTCTTGTATAGTGTGAGCTGGTGGATGGGTGATTCTCGTGCAGGAGGAAAATTCTCATCGTGTTTGCAACATTTCTCTCTCTCTCTTTCTCTTTTACACTCACCCACCCGACAGCCCACACGTTGATTCTCCCACCATAATGCGTTGGGATCGACCACCATATTTCACAGGATTGGCGTAACCACTACTACCATTATTTTGGTGTGGCCAGTGCATGCAACGCTAGTGCCACCTGCTGCATGGTTTCAGAACTATTATGTAACGTCCTCGTTCTCCACTTGCTCTAACACATACACACACACACTCTCTCTCTTTCTCTCTCTCTCTCTCTCTCTCGCTCTCGCTCTCTGAAATACTCACCAATACATTCGTTTGTTCAGTACTATCTGGGAGGCTGTTTTTTGTAACAGAAAAGTCCAAACAAATGAAAACTCAGTTCCGAGCTTTATGCTAACCAAAGAAATCTGAGAGTCTGACGTTACTTTTGCTGAATTCAATTACCCTAATTGAACAAAATGAATTCCTGTAGCTCATTTTCCTTTTCAAAGCGAAAGAAGAGCTAAACATTTTATTTTATTTGTATAAGGGTATATGTATGTTTGGTTTCCTTTCTATGCAAAATTCATTTATTTATTTACATAATTGTTACATATTATTTACATATTTGTTTAAATGTTAAGATATTCATATAAGTGCCATCTATCGTGATTCATTTTATGTATATATTAAATGCACTAGTTACAAGAAAATTAAATAATACAATCTTTTCCACTTTTTGTTATGATTGTGAATATTTAATAGCTGGCTATAAGTACTTAAGATTTGAAAATAATGACTTCCATTATGATGATATCTGTAAAAAAAAAAGTCTTTTACTCGACCCCGCACATACTATTAAAATATACCAACCTGCCTTTAGACTATAAGAAATACCTTAGCACCCCTCTTAAAAAACTAACGTGTTTCAAATGTTATTGAAATTTCATAGGTGATTTACCCTGTAGAGTACTGCTGTTGTTTAATTTTGTCTGTTTGTAACAAATTTTCTCACAAGAAAAGTACCGAAAGGCGTACAAAGGAATTTGTTCAGATCGCACATTCAATTAATTACTATTCTACACAGAAAATATAGAAGTAAACTTTAGCTACTAAACGGTAAGCCCCTACCACTGAACCTAGGTTAAAGTAGACAACAAAAGTCATTCTAAAGTCGAAATATACTAACTTAATTCCCAAAGTAAGTTCGGAATCAAAACATTGAACATATGTGGATGTTACGTAACAGACGGACAAGCCTTGTTAGTATAAGTACAATGCCTCTGTCATCTTAAAATCCGCCATATTGGGTTCCGTTCAGATATATTTCAAACGGAAGGGGGGGGGTCAGGTGACATATCAAATTGATCCAGAGGAGTCTCACAAAGGCAACGGTAATATTATGCTTACCATATATTAATTAGTTTTCCAGTTATTAACAATAAGTGTCACAAAAGTGCACCCGTTATCATGTAACAGAAAATAGCATCACGTACGGTAAATATGAACGAATCGAAATCACAAAGCGACTTTGTTATGGCTACTGGTTATAACCAGCGCCACGCAAATCAAATGTCTGGTTCACAAAAAATGTAGTAGCAAATTTAAAAGCCAGATTTTATGATACAGGCGCTGTGGTTGACCGGTCACGGAGTGATCCCGAAAAGAACCGTTGTAGATGAGGAATGCACAAGGATGTTGTTAGTTTTATTTGTTTATTATGGGCATACGTTATGGTTATGAATGCCACCTGTACAAGATACAGATGCATGATCATTCATCAAGTAGCTTAGGCTAGTCTTGAAAGACATGTTAAGTTCCGCTGATGAAACTTACAGGTACAGCGAATCTTCCATTTGCGAGGTACTTTTGTTACCTAAAAAGCTAATATTTTAAGCAAGATGAATAGTCATAATCTGATCGCCTCTTCCGTTGGATTGGATTTATACTATAACTCAGCTTATGAGCCATATCGCGTATATCTTAAGCTATCGTCTTGTAAATGTTCAAAGAATTGTGGAGCATACTACGTCAATCACCACTGGGAGAAGGCTGGGCCAAGTTAGCTCACCGGTAAAGTATTCTGGTGTTTGACGTCCTTAGTTTAATCCCGGCTCATACCATGTGGGTTTTATAGCGGAAAATAGTGACAGTGGGTTTCCTCTAGGTTCTTCCGTTTCATCCCACTTTCTTCATTCACCGATATTATTTTATCATCATCCATCACGCCTGAGTCGATGTTGCATAAATGACTTAAATAAAATTCATATTGAACAGAAAAATGCTAACAATCACACTTTTCGTGAGACAACCTGCGCTCACTAAAACATCTCAATTTACAAAGTACTTGATACTGTCACACAAGCGATATTGAAAGCGTTTCTATTGTAGCAGAAAGACACTTGAATTTGTACGCTCTGAAAATAGATAACTTTTGTCTGTCTCTGTACTTTTATTTTTCACGTATTCACCTTCGATCTGTTTTACATCTTGGATTCTTATAATTTCTCAAGTTTGGGTTCTCAGCCACTCTAAACGCAACATGAATATATTATTAATGTTCTGACTCTAATCTTATTTTGGATATTGATTTTAAAATAACTTTTGCAGCAAACTCTGATATAAGTTCAGTGATAAGGATTTATTGTTTAGCAGAAAAGTTTATTGTGATAGCTTCAGTATAGTGTGCTAATAAACTGAATGAGCATTTCGAACAAATTCCTTTGTAACACCGTGGGTACTTTCCTTGTTAGATGGTATCCCTCGTTTTCTGAAGCCTAGGTCAAATCTTAAGACTTCTGACTGAAATAACAATTTTAATTTCGTTAACATAATAACAAAACTCAGCAATAATTATAAAAGAGATTGCACTCAAAGTAAAATTTTCAGTATAGTGACGAGAACAACTTGTTGAAAGACCTTTGATTTTGAATTTCATTTAAAGGCCTTAAGGCAATACTCATATAGCGTTAAAGGGATTTACTTTAAATAGTTTAGACATATTAACATTTTAAATTAGTTGTCATTCTCGTAATAATAAAATTAAACTATAAATATATCTACGTATATTACATGCGAACAGTTAAAACGATGCCAACTAAACTTTCAAATGATGATCAAGAACGTTTTACTGTCAATATTTTACCAATAGCAAAACCTAAAGTAAATATCGTCTCCATGGAAATGAAATGATCTTTTCAAAACTATATGTTCGCGTATCACGCAATAACAGTTAAATCGATACCTTTCAAATTTCGTTTGATGTTACAAGGCATTACTAAGAAGATTTTCGCAATGTTAAAGTACTTAGTTCATTAACGTTTTCAAGATAACAAGACAAGTTTCGAACATACATACGGGCGTCACGTGATAATTTTTACACTGATCATAATCAAATTGGTTACGATAATAACTACTCACAAAACTTTAATTAAAATATCAGTCGTAGTAGAAATAATTGTAGGAATGATATTATTAGTAAAACTACACTAATAATATTGCTAGTTTAACTAGTGGTATTTGTAGCTGTGCATACGTACGTAGAAGACGTGATAGTAGTAGTCGTACAGGATAATAATTTGTTTTCTGTGTTCATCCAGGGCAAACTACGGCATTTAAGATAACAATAACATATCTTGTAATTCAAACAGTTCTGGAATTTATATTATATTCTAAAGTTGTTTATAGAATATTTCCTGAAAGTCGAAAATGAATCTGCAAAATTCCTGAGTTCATTTTTTGTAATTCTTAAGTGCAGTACAAGTATACTCAAATACTCACATTTTTTTTTTTTCTTTAGCTTGTCTTTTTCTTTATGTTAACTAATCACTCCCTAAAAAAAATATTTGCTCTGAATAGTCGAACGTGCTTTAAAAAATGAGCGAAAATGGCAAAGCATAAATAATACCTTATCTTTCTATGCCATTACAGATTTCTATCGTCCATGGGGTTTCCGCCCTATGATGTTCACACAGATTTTGAGAGTATCTAATTGAAACACAGTTTGAAAACACCATGTGGTATAATCGAAAACTTCAGCATCGATTTTCACACTCCTCTCAGTTATTATAATTACCTGCAATAAAGCCTCTTTTAAACCCCTTCTCCTACACACTGCTGACCTTTTTACATGGCTATAACACCCTTTACCTCCCCTGCAGCTCTCTTCCACATCGCTTGCCCTGTACTTTGGCTTTTCAGATGTCATTATTATATCCCGTCGAAAGACTGCGAATTATAATCTGCGGTCTTTTAAAGGGCATGGGGAGATGGATATATAAAAAGGGTAATCTTGCTCTGCAATGTTCTACAATTGAATTCCGCTAGTCGGTTCATTAACGTCGGGATATGATCACACGTGTCTCGTAGTATTTGTACACACACTCACACAAAATTCATGCTATTCTTCTCCCCTCCACAACCCTAATTTGCACTGATACAATAACCGATATCATTTCGTTGAACATACTATTTAAATACATACATGAATACCACACACAAGTATACATATACCATTTTTTTCTATATAATCTCACTTACTATTGACTTAAATTCGAACGGCGAATTAATGCCAAATATTATAAAACAAAATAACATAAAAAACGTTTAGTGGCTCAAAGCTTGCATAGCATTTAGATAGAAATAGGCCTTCAAAACCACACAAATTCAAAATAATTACATTTTATTCATGGTATAGTCATACCTTCAAGTCATACGTATTTTTTTCTTAATTATTCTTCACTTCACTTTCAGTTTTGAAACCAGAACCGTTATAGTTTTATTAATATTGTATTCGAGTCTTGAAATTATAATTATTACCGGTATGATATACGTTACTCGTTTTTTTTTTACATAAAATATTCTTTTTCGGTTATTATTAAGATATTTTTTTTTAAATTAGATGCGGAAATTATTCTTTTTTTGATATGTGTGTGAATTATTATTAACGTCCGAAGCGATCTGGTGAGCTTCTAAAGACAGGTCTTGGGATGTCTTCGGAGGACAAGAATGAGGACACATGTTATTTATAATACATCCCTTCTAACAATAAAAATGTGCTCTCAAATCTGTAGACGAGAAAAGACTGAAAGAATTGCATACACTACAATACGTATATATGTATTATAAAAATTACGCTTTTTTTTTTTTTTTGCTTTATATATTAAGCTCTCGCAACAATGTTCATGTTAAGGGTCTCCATCCTTTCCGGAAATGAAGTTTTATTGATTGTTGAACGAAAGAGAAAACTGCATCAGTACCTGCCTCTTGTTCTTCGATCTTTCATTCTCTCTCTCTCTCTCTCTCTCTTTCTCTCTCTCCCCCTCTCTTGCCATGTGTACTTTTCCTATCAAAATTTCCGTTACTTCTGGATTAATATTACTCTCTTCCGAAATATCCCTCTTATTCACTCAAATCCGAGTGTATATTTCATTTCCGGAAACTACCGGTCTGGTTTTATTGTGCTTTCTTTTTTTAATTTTCTCTCCCTCATGCTAGTAATGTCTGGTTTGGAGAGCAGTTTTCGTGTGAAAGTGCGATCAACAGCGAAAGCATATGGAGAAAACAGGTGGTGGTGGTGTGGAAGACGGTAAAGACTAGGAGAAAGAATTGATTCAATATTTTTTCTTTCTTTCTTACTCTTGTTCTCTTCTCAATCACATAATACTGAGCAAGATTTGCATTATTTTAACATTTTTTATAACTTAAACATATAACGATATTCACAACGTCACTATTTATTTGTGTAAAAACACTGCGTTTTACAGCATGGACGCCAGGCCTACGTAATACTAACGATGTCATCACTATATTTTCCTACTGTGTATTTACAGTATCAGTAACAGTGAATATATCTAGAAATATTTTTACGGATATTTCAACGTGAAAGAAGTGGCGCATTTTTACATTGCACTGGTAAAAGTCACTAATTTCTAATTAACAATGGAAATGCGGAGCAGTGTCAATATTTGATCATGCCAGTCATTCCGACTAAGGCTGTTCTAGGATTTCCCATCAGTTCTGTCTAGAAATGGTATTTAGAAATGGTGCCCAGAATAAATAGACAGGATAATAATTGCAAAGAAAATGAAACCAATATTATAATGGTAAAGAAATTCAGTCTTAGTAAACATCAAAGGTGGATGAGAAAAAAGTACAGGTGAAACTACTAATTTCCTTCAGTAGCAGCAATGTTGTACTACATATATAGACAGGTGCGAATACGGATCACGGCGGTGGAAGCGTTTAACCAAATAAATTAAGTTATGGAGATCCATCGACCACTGAAAAGTAACAATGAAATTCGCGTCACTTTTAGAGCAACCCAGTACCTTAGAAGGATCAGACAACAGAGACGTACGATAGCATTCTAAATCGCTAGTCACCAATTTTGGAGAAGAGCTTGAAGCGTGCTTGCGCGGGACTGGAACGTAGTTTCAGTCGCTCAGTACGATGTAAGGAACGAACATTGCTCATAACGCGACGCTCATTGAGCCAATTGCTGGTGGATCTGCAGTACAGTTATTGCTGGCGAATCTGCAGTTTGGCTCTACTGCGAAAATTGCCACTTAATCTTTGATTGTCGCTTCTGTTATTTCACTTGGCTATAGTTGCAGTCAAAACAAAACGACCCTGACGCCATATGTTTCCTTAAGGATTTAAGGTCGTTTAGTTTTGATCGCGAATATACCTCGCTGCTCAAATTTAACAGCTCCGGATTGATTGTAATGAGAGTACTTGAAGGGGAGGGACTTTGCACATGAAACATTACGTCATAAGGTACAGAATTCTAGCCTTCCATCTGTTGTGACTTGACAGCTGACTTGATAATAACTTTGTCTTACATGTCAAATCGGAGGGATGTTGGCCAATATAATCTCGGGAAATTTTGGAAAAGGGTCAAAATTTACGTTATAACGTTCACGAAAATTTGTTGTGAACGTCTCTCTTGTTTCTTTGCATGTACCATTCATTGAAATCCCTCGTAAACGAAAGTATTGGGTGCCAAATTACTTTAAGACAACATTGCTTTTTCAAAAGGGCCAACATCTACGTCATAATATACATGAAAAACTCAATGAGGTTTTATGCGGACGGACCACAAACCGCAAAAAGTGATTCGTAAAACAAAACGTTCCGGGGCTTTAGGCACGTACGACAAGATTGAAATTTTGTCAAGGTGTTCAAATTTAGTTTTTAAGGTACATAAAATGTTTTTGTGCTTGCTTATTTTTTCTCATGTTGCACCTCGTAAGACAAACATATTGTCTTAATTATTTTAAGACAACATTAAAACAAAACGTTGAGCCAAAAGTTACGTCATAAGATCCATGAACAACTGTACCGTGTTTTCTGTAGATGGATTACTCAAACCAAAGTGGTTGGCAAGACAAGAGTTTCCGGTGGTCTATGCCCGTAAGACAAGTTTTCACTTTCTAGAAAGAGTTAAAATTTATGTGACAAGATGCATGAGAACCTTACGACGCAATGACACACTTGGTAAGACAAACATAGTACTTTGCTCTGTTTCAGACTCAGATTGTACAGCTCTTGAACTTGACTACCATTCCATATGCCCCACCAGATTCACAAAACAAGAAAATACTCAGAATAAATGAAATTTCCTGGCCAATTACGAAAGTTTGTTTGCAGGAAAATGTCTGTCTTGATAGATCAGTGGCGCTTTGCAGCTACCTTGTATGTCAAAAAAATTAAATGTTACATTTTCTCTTATGTTCGTGCGTGGTAGTAGGTAGCAGCGCTGATTGAGTTGAGCGAGCAACAGCGAACGAAGCTCTTATACTTTCACTCTGCACGTTTTGAAATATATTTGCTGCAAAGTTTCTAGAGCGCTGATCACCAGTTCTTGTACAGTAATAGTGGTTGAGGAAGAGAAGAAATTAACGGAAAGTTGTATGGTTTTCATGGTAACAGTACTCTAAGAAAAATAAATTTGGACGAATCACGCAAGAACGGCTGTACCTATTACATTAAAACTCGGTGGTCTGGTAGAATGGACAATAAATTCTCCATGTTTTAACGGCACCACAAATTTCACATTGTTACCTTTTCTATGATAACGAAACTCAATTTCTAAAACTTACATTCGCGCCTCATGCGAGACTGTTTAGACTGATTTGCTTCAAACTTGGCAGTTGGCGTGATTTTATATGATTCAACTATGCCTAGTGGCAGTGTCTCAGTGATCTTAGTGGTCAGCTTACATCTGGTGCGTAGGGTCGTTGGTTCGATACCAGCTCGTCCTATGTGGGCTTTGTGATGCACAAACACCGTGTGCGTGAGTTTCCTCAGGGTTTTCCCGTTTTATCCCACTTTCTTCATTCTACCAATTCTCTCGGTATCATCTTCCATTCAGCCTGAGTCAAAGTTGCCTAAAGACCTTAAAATTAAATTCAAATGTCACATAATTCATCTCTAATGAGGCAAAATTTCTTGGAATAAGAGTCAAGCTAAATATCAGTAAGTTTAAACTTTGTTTTTGATATTCTCTGCTGATCACTCAAAACCTGAACGTTGTTCTGGTGTTGTCGATGGCTCAGACGCCATGTAAGCTGATGTTATTGATTGTCTAGAAGCCAACTGCCCTGATTGAGTTTCCAGGTTGTAGATCGATACTGGTTAGGGTTTCAGATTGTTGCATATCATCACGGTCTACTTCTGCACCACATCTATCATGAATTTTCTCGAAACAAATCCCGAATTCCTCAATTAAAGTCTCTTTGCCAGAAAGTGTCTCAGTACTTTCATTATAGCTATCAATTGCAACGCAAGTTATCAGCACAGGGACGTTCTTAATCCCTTTAGAAATAGCTGATTTTGACTGGAAAACTACCTCACACACTCGAGTTTCTTGTTGCTCGGCCAGCCAATAATTAATACTGTGTCCGAATCTATTGAGCATTTGCAGAACTTCCTTTTCCACGTCATAATCTTTAAGCCCAAGTATGTTGCTTTGCTGGGACAAAAGTTCTAACTTACGAAACTGATCATACCAAGACTGCAGCAACTTATCTGAGGTGTTGCGTGCATTGTTTGTGTTTGCGTGTGAGGATCTGAACATTGGTCGAATAAAGATTCCAAGGAAACATTTAAGTAGGTCCAGTAGATCCTCAGTATCATATAAAATGTTCTCAAATGACAACGTGTAATCAAAACGCTTTTACCCAGTAGCCAAAATTACTTTTATCAAAAGATATGCAGCTTTCTTAACGAATGATTTGTGATTCTTTGCCTCAATGTTTCATACAAAATGCTCCCTTACTGTTTCATTCAATGTTCATGCCACTTTTACAAATAATAAAGCCTGAGTGCTATTCTCCTAGTTTGCGAATGTGGTCCTGCATTTGGAATAGTAGTAAAGTT
Organism: Lepisma saccharinum; assembly: GCA_022664845.1. Classification (NCBI taxonomy): domain Eukaryota; kingdom Metazoa; phylum Arthropoda; class Insecta; order Zygentoma; family Lepismatidae; genus Lepisma; species Lepisma saccharinum. The sequence continues at coordinate 19,398 of JAGDQP010012508.1, forward strand.
CAAAAGCAGTATGCAAAAATTTGAGTCTGTAAGGAACCGCATCTCTTGTCTTACGAAGTGTTTTCATCGCTGGCACATGGAAAGGAACAGGACACTGCAGACACTTATAACTACATATTATAGAAATTGCAAACGTGCCTTACGGGTAGAGAGACCCCAAAAATTTTGTCTTACAAATTGCTTTGGTTTCAAATATCCATCTACAGAAAACACCCTACAAACTTAATTTTTGTATGAGCCATTCCAGTAACAGTTTTACTTCGGTTCGTTATGACTAAATTGACTGGCCCTGCTAATTAAAATCCACACAAATTCATGTTTCTGGCCTGATTCCAACACGCGACCTTCGAGTCGCTGACTTAACGCCTCAGAGCAGAAGGCTGTCTGGTTGGAAAAGCGTCGTACAGTGTTTTCATGTACCTTATGACATAAATGTTGACCCCACGTAAAAAACAATGTCTTCATAAAGTAATTAAGCCAACAATATTTTTGTCTTTCTAGGGGGTTCCACGAAAACAACATGAAAAGAAATAAGCGAGCACAAGCTATTTTTCTAGCGCTTGGAGTCATCATTTCCAATCATGTGCGTGCCGTGTGGGCTATATGTTGGACAAACATCGTGTGGGTTGTTTTTGCCGTGTTTTCCCGTTTTCTCCCACTTTTTTCATTCCACCAAACATCACCCATCCAGTCTGAGCCAAAGTTATCTAAAGACCTTAAAAGTTTAATTTAAAAAAATCAACAAGATATTTTCATGTACCTCATGAGGTAAATTTTGACAATTTTTCGAAACATCAAACTTGTCTTATGACCCTAACGCACCCAAAAATCTTTTCTTATGAATCATTTTTGGTTTTGGGGTTCGTCAACATAAAACCCAGTTGAGTTTTCCATGTACCTTATGACGTAAGTTTTTGTCCTTTTTTAAAACAAAATGTTGTTTTAAACTAATTTAGTCCCCAATATTTTTGTCTTACAAATATCTTTACCAATGGTACGTATAAAGAAACAAGACGGCGCAAATATTTTTCATGTATCTCGTAACGTAAATTTTAACCCTTTTCAAAATTTTGGGATATTATTATACTGGCTTAAAGCCCCCAGTCAGACATGTAAGACAAAGTGATTTTCATGTCAGCTGTCGAGCCACAACAAATGGAGGGAGGAAATAATTTGTAGATTTAAATGCATTTTTTCATGTGGCAGCTCCCTGTGCAAAGGTGGGAAGAAAGTTGACTAAATTTGGGGTATTTGGTTGCATAAAATGAAACTGTGGGTGGCACGAAAAAATAATGAATCCTTCGAAATAACGGCACGAAAAACATGAGAAAAAAATATTTTTAAAGACACACATTTCTTAAATAATTCGTACAAAAAAGTAAAATATAATTTTGTTTATCTATGCTTGACTAAAGAGAAAAAACATGTGGCGTGCTCTCATATTCAGTCACTTAAATAAATTCTTCAATTGGCACTTCCTGTGCTTTTTTTTTTTAGTCATATATAAACAAAATTATTGTGTTCTTTATTAGTATGTCAAGAAAGTTTATTGGTTTAGAAAGTCAAGAAAGAAAATGGTTTAAGAAAAGTATGTCATTATTTTTTTATTTTGTTGTTCGAGTTATTTCGGTATTTGGATACTTTTTTCAAGCTCATGTTTTCTTCACTGAAATCCTAAAGTATACTGCAACCAGTCAAATGCAACATCGTTGCAAGCAAGTATTTATTTTGGAATTAAAAAGCAACTATTACAAAAAAAAACTTTTAAAATGAAAGTAACAATGGACTTGTATTGTCACCCGCCTTATGACACTATGCAAAATGTCATCCTTGTATGACGTCGGAAAACGAGTTAAATTAACGTTGCAAGATTTGAGGATGTCGCGAACCATTGTAAACTAAAGAAGAGTCTGTAAAGATAGGTGGAGAAGAATGGTACTTTATAAGAGAGATGAGTGAACGAAAAACAGAATACTAGACAAAGTACAAATGAGATTAGGAAATTTGTAGAACATTAATTACGGATAGACTGTATAACAGAAAATTATATTAGAGGAATGGTTGAAGAGAGGACAGAAAATGGATGAAAATTCTTGATAGTAATACAAAGTATAAATTGTATCCTAAGTAGTACCTACAGATTGAAATCGAGGAGAATGAAGAAAACAAAACTTTCATTAAAGAATCTGCCTCTTTTAGCAAGACACTAGTGATTACGATGATGATAAAACATGTGACGATCTTTCCAGTTCTATAGTGTTTCCAGATTCCAAAATTGACTCTATTGAAGATTCGAGTTCTTCGGCTCCGTATCCTGAAAGACGTTCAAGATATTCTCCGTTTTGCAAGATGAATATCGATATAATACCAAAGTCTTCCTCGTATCTATCCATAGAGAGTGGTGACCAACGTACTTACGATGACCATAGTTGCATCTCCAGGCCACGCATCATACATTAAGTAAATAACAAGGCATGTGGTTCAGTTGGGAACCTTGACTTGATCCTCATGATACGAAATAAGTCCACACATTGCTATTTCTTTATTATTTTCAAAAAGTAGAATTGCCTTATTACTGCAACTGGCGCTGATATATGCGCCATGAAGTGGGAAGTTAGAACCGTTAAAGAAATTGATATCCTAAAGCCAAGAACAAAATGAATACGAACCGTTTAAAGTTTGAATAGATATTTACTGTTTTAGTCATCCACCAAAAGCGACAGAAGTACAGAACCAAATTTGACTCTCCAGAGATTTATTCGATCCTTTCGAAAAAGAAAACGTAATACTCTCCAAGTTTAAGTCCTATAGTTCCAAAATATTAAATTTCGAACAAAAAATTATAGAGACTTCGTATAAAATAGACACATTTCGTTAGATCAATCTTACACTCCTTGATTTGGAACTTCTAGATAAACCACTGGCTCACTCCATCCATTCAGTCATTTTCTTAATACTCATGACACAAGTCCGAAGAGCTGAAGTCGAAGACCATGAGTCAGCATTGTCCTGTGAGACTTTAGCTTCTGGTCATTTCGACTGTCCATATTAATATATTCCTTGGTTTCACTCAGTCACACTAGGTAAAAGACGGGATATTACATGGAATTGAGCCCAGAACTATTATATGTCCCCCTCTGAAAAGTAAATGTATTAGAAAGAAAGCCAATGATGCTTCAAAGCAAATTAACTTTGTAGTGTAAATCTATCTATTTTATGAATTCACTGCCATACCTATTAATAATCACAAACGCAGACACTTAACAAAAGAAAATATGTTTGTTCATTTAAAGTTGAACCCACTGTAGATAGTATGCATCTACTTAAGGATGAGAATTTAGATTCAATATCTGCAAAGTTCAGAAAAGTCATTCATCTTCTGTTCCCTTGATTCGTATTACGCGTGGTTCGAATACTGTTAGTCTGTGTTGAACTGAAGATAAATCAAATCTGAGCAATGACTGAATTCACGATTTTTTTTAAGTATTTCAAGCACGGCATCCAATGGCGAACGTTTGTTACTGCGGCGATGAACTTGCGAGTTCCATAAGCCATAGAGTTAGTTAGTTAGTTAGTTAATTTCAAGCACGGCATAGTAATTGCCGTATCTATTATTATTATTATTATTTGTAGTAGTAGTAGTAGTAATTTTATACTTTTAAAATGCTAGGAAAAGCAATCTCACATTTTGCTGCTAGTTATATCAACTGTCCCTAGTTTTTTAATTCCTAGTTACAATCTTCCGTTACCTTTGCAATCCTTTATTAACAGTTTATCAGATACATATAACAGTAATCAAAATATTAAAAAAAAAGTAAAAACAACTATCATCCCTAAATATTACAGTATTTTGGTAAATACTCCTCCTCCAAATCTATAGGGTACAGTAAATACTGAGCTCGACTCACAGCACAGTCTTAAAACATTTTTCTTTTTGAAACAACATCCTAGTCCACCGAGAGTTTGGTGCACCAACGTTCATTTCCACTTTACAGTCTATATTTTTTATTCCAGTGATACTCGCAATTTTTTTTCTCGTCCACATCGTAAGGTTATTTTGTTCCTCTTACACATTACTTACCGCTCTTCTATCACAAATCCACACTCACTACTCGTACTCCATTTACTTTAACCAACGTTCATATGCATTCTGTTAACACTACTCCTCTTCTTTTGCTGGTGGTGGTATTCCGTTCTGTTTCATATCTGCTGCTGGGAGCAATCATAAATCATAAACAAACCTCGTTCAGATGATACTGTGTATGATGTCTGCCAGAGATTAAGTAGCGTTGCGCCTGTTAAAGAGTTTTTGCAAAGAAAGGTGAACATTTTGTAATAACGAATACACTGTTATCTGCATCTCAAAAGTACTTCTCTTAGTCATTTCTGTTGATTTTAAGCAATATAAGCTGTTTAAGAAGAAGTCGATAACTCCATTTATGAGTAATGTTTTATCATGGTAAACGTGAATTGATAACAACTTTGTTTTGCAGAAAATTAATATAGAAAACAAAGTAATTGAAGATGTCACGCTAAAATTTTGGACAGAACACGTTCTTTGAATTTCTTATGAAGTCTTCACGAAGTATTTCGTACTAAAGAAGAGACAGTTGAAAGGATACATACTTGGTTGTAAAAATGTATGTATACATTGAAAAATATGAAATGAGATTTTACTCTTTGCTTCAAAGAAGAAAAAAAACTCCTTTACAATAGTTTATTACCTTTGCAAAATAAACGTCGTGAGGTTGTCTGTAACACATTCGAAGTATAACATGTTGTTCATAAGGGATTCCTATGGACAATAAACAAATCCGAAAAATTTCATTTGTAAAAAGTCTATGAAATATCTAAAATTGTTGAAATTTATTTGTGAAAAATTGGATAAAAGAATCTTGTGAGCACAGGCTTCGAATTGGATACGTTGAGAAATTCATTACCATCTTTAGTTTAATAGTTTGATGAGCGATCAAATTAAAATGCTTCTATAACCCCCTATACTTTAAGAAACATGTATGGTGCAGGAATAGATCTCTAGAAATCATCGTACAAATGATATATAAGGGATATATTTTATATGAGCACAAAATTAAAGTTAAGAAGGAAATGCATTGTAACTTTTTGTAAGAGATGAACTTTCTCAGAAATGAAAATTATTATTGTTTTGTAATTATACGCTTAGAGAAAGATGATATCTGAGGTTAATTACGTTTCACCATTTTGTTATTGCTTTCAGAAATAAAGGGAAAAGTTTTCCTTGTCAAAGTTTCTACTCCAAAGAAAAACACTCGTTAATCATTCAGCTTTTGAAAGTTCTTGCCTACTAAGATAATCATTGTAGAACTATTTAATGTCTCAACAACGTGAAAAAGAACCATTTTTTTCTTTCCATATATTTTTCTTTATCTTCTTTTTAATATAACATTTTCTTCTTTCAGAGAAATGGGTAAAAAAAATACCGAATTTAATGTACCTTATACATGTAGGGAATATCCATGATTTAATAATTTATTTAGTTTCTTTTTCTAAATGTTCAAAAATCGAAAAAAGGTGAGGTATGCTTAGTTCCCTCTCTTAGGTTAATATTGGTAACGTATTACACATAAAGATCAGTTGTGAAGGATGTGCTTTTGTTTGTAAGCTATGCTCTGCTATACCAATGAGTCCATATGCTCCAAAATTCGGTTCTACTGTATACCACTTAACAACAATTGATTTAAACAACCTATGTGGAACTATAGAAGCATTTTAAACCATGTTTGAGAAAATGAAGAAAACGTGGTTTTATACGGTTGTACCAAACTCTTCACATTGTGTGGTATTTCTGGGTATGGAATGGCTTAAATTTAGTTTCATATAGTATAGTGGTGAAGATTGATTATTAAAATATCCGTAGACTAAAATGCACATAAAATTAAACAATGATGTTTACAATGATGATGTTACAGGATACACTCACAGAAGACACAGAAAATAAACATCAGGTAGAAACAAATCATTAAAACTGTAATTATTTTTAGTTATTATTAGTAACACAACTCAACAGGAATGAAATACTACATCAAGCAAAATCCATCCGTGTTGTACGTGGTTGTATGTGCTCAGCATTGTTGCCCATATACAATATTCCTAATCCAGCGCCTCAGTATCGCAATTCAGAGAGGGAATGTATCTTCTATTCTTGGTACGTTGCCTCCTGGGAAGGCATTAGACGAGATTTTCCTGCTTTAAAGATGTTTTTTTTTTGTTTAAATACAATTGTTATATTATTCTGATTGTTGGAATGAAACGATTATTGTTTTAATGTTTTAGAGCAGATCAAATATTATGTTATTAATCTCTACAAATATATTAAATTGGTATTGTAGAATGTTAATATTCCCTCTGTGTAAATATTTTAAAGAATAAATGATATTCAGGTATATATTTTATCAGAAAAAATTATACCAGCAAGGATTCACCAAAAGTCACGCTCTAACCTTTAGCATAATGGATGCTAAGAGAGAACAGGACAGCAAGAAGAGATGAAAAGGGGGAGAGAGAGTGTTGAGCTTTGTGGTTTGCAGTCAATGAACCGTCCACCACTCCAACTGTGAAATATTAATGTCACTTCGTTTTATTTCTATTCTCCTTTCCTTTTCTATACGACTGCTTGCACACAAGCTAGCTGTCACTACTACTACTAACCAACTCAAGATTTATACGTAATGCTTGTTATAGGCTTATATTTTATGCTATATGAACTTTATGATGTATTGAAGTGTCGATCCGCCTATCTCGATGCAATAAATCTTACCTAATTAAAATCGAAATTCATTAAAAAAAATATGGGCTAAACAAGAAAATATTATAATCATTAGAGAAAGAACTTTAATCTGTGCGTGCAAATAGCAATCTATTATTATAAAAACAGATATTTTTTTTTAAATATTTGTAAGGAATATATAATATTCTCTGCAATATAAAGTCTATTAATTACTCTGCATCCATCACATAATAACTCGATTTATTAATTGATCCATGCTATATAATTCCTGCATGATTGGATTAATGTTTCGCATATTTGGTATTCTCTTAACAAAGCTCAATTAAGCTTGTTAAGAGAAATTGTGGAAAAGTACTTTTAGTAAATGATTTTAATACTCTTAAAGCTGGCAGGAAAGTAATTGGCTGGCTCTGAGGCTGAAACAGAACGGCTGGCAGATATAATTCTTATGGCTTTCTTTGTCTCTTGGTCAGGAATCACAGGCTTCCATATCATTGCATGGTAAATATAAGATTTTGCTTTAATTAAAACTCTTGCCACATTTATAAAGGAATTGGTGCGTCTACTTTTGCAGTGTTATAAAAATGGCATTATAGAAAACCGCATTATTCAAAGGGTATTTGTATTATCTGCTTAATTACAAAAATAAACTAGCAGAACTCGTGTGAAATGAAGCCAAAACCAACAAAGTTGTTAATCTTTCTTAAAGCTTTGAATATGCCAGGAAAACATGACCTACGAGTAGCTGGTTTAGCGCCCCAAACCGCACGACTACAAGGTCAGCCAAATGAGTTTTAGAGAAAAGAATCATTAAAACTATAACCTAATTACAGTTAACCTTTAACATAATGAAGATAATAATAACATTTATAATCTAAACCATCTGTAATATGGATGCATTAATGCCTTAAAAATCAGCTAAATATGACCTTAAAAACTGAAAATAAGACTAATAGGGTATAAGTAAAATTTAAAATGACTTACATTTAAAAGTATATATATATATATATATCAAACACAATATAAAATTATGTTGTATACATTGATTGCTGATAATAACGAAAAGAACGATCTGAAAACAATGTCATTGTTTATTTTTTAAAGAACGTCCAGGAAAAAAAACATCGTTGGTTGTTTTCCAACCAAGGTGTAAAACAAATTTCTCTATATAGTTTAGATCATCTGCACATATTAATAATGATTTTTAATATAATATCACATATGTCATACACAAAGATGTTAAAAAGTAATTGCCCCAGTGGAGAACCCTATAGTATACCATTTTGAACGTTATCCATATCGGATGTCAGGTTTCCTATTGTTACAGACTTTTCTTTAGTTCACAATGGTTCATCGTGTCCTCAAATCGTGCAACGTTAAATTAAGTTATTTTCCGACGTCATACTATGATGAAATTTTGCCGCGACGTAAGTCGGGTGACAATACAATATTCCATTGTTACTTTCATATATTTATATATTTTAAAAGCATATTTTATTTTATGTTAAAAATGGGCTTCTTTATCCAAAAATAAATACTAGCCTGAACGATCTATAGTTTGACTGGTTGCAAACATCGAAATAACCCGATAAAAATTAAAAAATAAATAAATAAATAAAGACATACTTTTCTTAAACAATTCGTACTAAAAGGTAAAAAACAATGTTTATGCATGAATAAAAACAAACGCATGGGACACACCAATTGAAGAATTCAGGGAGTTGCTTTATATGAGAGCGCGCCTCATGCTTTTATTTTTAGTCATGCATGAACAAAATTATTTTTTACATTTTAGTACGAATTGTTTAAGTAAAGTATGTCTTTAAAAGGTTTTTATTATTATCTTATATTTTATAGGTTCTATTCGATAAATAGCTTTGAAACCATGCAAAGTATTGAGATGAGAGACCAACTTTCGCCAGTTTACTCGATAAGATGTGGTGATTCACAAGGTCAGGTTTTTGCAAGGTAAATATAAATGACATAACATGCGATCTCTTGGAGAGAATATTCAGTATTTCACTAGTGATTTGGGCAACACTAATAGCAATCGAGTTCCCGGGAACAAACCTATGCTCTTGTTCTCTGAGCATAGGCTTTAAATTAAATTGTAAATTCTTGCATACAATTGATATACAAGACATAGCTGAAACGGTTCACCGGGTCAATCAGATCATTCGGGCCAAGTTTTAGATTGGGTTTATGTTTGAGACCCGTCCTGACTCAGTGATCTGATTTCAACTCGATGATCCAGAGAGATGTTAATTATTTCTTTAAACTGTTGCGTTTGAGTAATCTTTTTTACGAGTGGCCCAAAACAGGGGTGTTACCATGGGTGATATTCAACCAGTATCAACCGGTTCGCTCCATTTGTAATTTCTCTTGCAAGACTTTGCCACATGAAAAATTCTCACATGCATCTCACTTTACAACAATGCGACTAAAATGGATGAACCACAAGAAATAATGATCGCTTTTCTGAATGTGCTTTAGACTTAAGTCACTGCTAAGAGCTTTAACGAGGGACGAGTTATATAAATGGAAGTTAATAGTTACTAAATTAGAAGCTGTAGAGATTCACACCATATATTCACATATTTTTCTTTCACCCTTTAGTCTTTTGTAGTATGGAGTCCGTTTCTTAACCAAGATTTGATATTCATTTCTAGATACCAATTGTTGACGGGTAGCCTTAGAAGTTTGATGCCCTTCTTATAATCATTGTTACTGATTCAGAGAGTTTCTTCGAAATGTGAGATTCATGACCATGAATGCTTGTTCTGCTTTAGCTAAACGCAAGTATGGATTATATTTTCACAGCTTTCTGAGTGGTAAGAAGAGCGCTCGCATCTCTTAAATTTCAATTTTGCACGTACATGATTAAATTATTGGTGAAGGTGTCAAATGTAGTCATTTTACTCGATGAACAAACGCTACCCTCTCCCTCTAAGATGAAATAGTCACGTCAGAAGACAAGATGGACGGAGACAACTGGCCCATCCTATCTGGCTTACTCGGAGGACACATGGACTGATACCATGGAAAGTATTTTTTTTTTTATATTTTTTTTTAAATGGCTTACTGAGTGAGTGAAGTTCTCTAGTCTCGAAATTAACTCAGTATTTTCAACTTTGTGAGGAATGCGGAAAGAAAAAAACAACAAAAACTTGCTGTAATGGCAGCGTTACATTAACTTGTTTGAATTGAAGACTCTTTAGTCTGGCCCTCGTAGCCGAGGGGTTTTAAGCACGTGACTATCGTACATTTTATGCCCTTGATTATGGATTCGAATCACCAAACAACCAACTTTTTATGTTTTTTTTTTCAGCTACGTCACAACGTTCAATTGTTATTTTCTATCAATGATACAAAATAGTGTTTACTTTAAAAATAATAGTGGCACTAATTAGCAATTGCAAATATAGAATAATATTTTTAAAAAAAAAATATAGAAAAGAATAAATACAACGCGCAAAAAAAAAATATTACTGAACACCTTTAACAATAATTGTTACGAACGACCGACACGAACAGCTGATCTACCAATGACCATATGTACAATTGTTGGTAAAGTGAATTACTACGTTAAATAAAATCCCACGAACTCGAACCCGTTTCGACGTGCACCAAGAAGTGACTATTATGTGCAGCGCTATACATACCTATTCAACAGAAACAAAAAAAAAATAATAAATAAGTGTAGTATGGCTTTTATGCATGCATGGATTATTCTTCATTCTGGAAACGGAAGAGAAAATAAGGTATGACCCTAATCTCGAAAGCATCGTTTCCAAGACTGATGATATGTAAAACATATGCCCGTGCCGTCGCAAGTATAACAGCAAGTTGATATTGTGGTTCGTTAAAGTGGCAATTATAAATTGAAGGTTGAATCATATACATGAAGTGGAAAATAAAACCATCAACTGACGTGCACTTTCAATTTCCTGTAAAATACTAAGAGTATTTGTTATTTGCAATTACAACTGCACATACTTGGCTAAAGTACTACAAATACTAAAAATCGATCCCTTAGGTCCAATCGCATATTCAAGTTTGTGGAGATTATTGTACAGAGTAGTTCGTAACCCCCTTTTCCCGTCCTTAGAGGTTAAGGTGTTCGTTTCGGTCGGTCGTAACAATTATTACTGATGATGTTCAGTAATAGCTTTTGCCTTTGAACACTGTTTTAGTTTCTTTTCCACTATAAAAAATCAGCAAAATTAATGTCGCCATAATTTGAGTTAGATTAAATATAAACACCATTTGCAATTGGTGCAGAATAAAAATTCAACGTTCCGACAAAGCTGGAAAACTAAATATTGTGGTGAATAAGAAATTCGAATCCATACGCATTGGCATTAAAATTATGATAAGCACGTGCTTGAAACCTCTTGGTCGTAAGGGCTATGTGAAACAGCCTTCAATGTCCATTTCAGTATGTTTATGTAACATTTTTCCTTTCCGAATTCCGTGTGTTCTCCGAGTTAGTCCATCTCACAACTGAAAGCAATTGAATGAAATGAGTAATTATCCATCCACTAGTTGTACAGCAAATCAAATCTTTATTCGATTGATTTAGCAACCGGTTTGGTCTAATCATTGCAAAACTGCTGAATACCACCACTGGATGTTACTTCCTTAGAGCACGAAATATACAACGCCAAAAAGTTCTTAACAATGCTAATAACATAGAAAATACACCGGAGGTGTGCAACGGAAAACAACTAACCAGGGAATCACAAACACACCTCAACCAAAAGCAGAAAATCTGAACTGTTTTACCCAAGAACTCAATAAGGTTCAAAACGGGACACGCGCCGGGCAAAAAGAGCCTAAGTACCGGACGACTCCCAGTGAAGTCTCGTCAAACTTCACAACTCGAAGGTGGCCCTTTGTCTCTCCCTAAAGAAGGGTGAGAAGAAAGAAAGTGAAACATCACTTTCATGTGGACAAGTGGGTAACACTCGCGGAGAGTCTCCAATAACACGCAGTTTGAAACCCGGCCAGCTGGACCAACTCAAGCAGGTCACTCGAGAGCTACGTCACGACTTCACAGGCCGAGTTCATGACCCACGACCACTCAACGAAGAGAAAGATTGGGTATCAGACTATCGAAACTATAGTAAATATTATCTCTTATCATCAGGACACAGAACTACTAAAAAAAATCCCGAAGTGGGAGCAAGCGATTACCGAAGGATAACTAAATCCGAAATATAGCACAGAGATAGGCATAAGCTGAAACAATGGAAAAAGACGGGGGAGGGACAGAGAAGGAAAGAATTCCCCACCCCACCAGAGAAAAGAGCGCAGAGAACAACCCACATCACCGCATTGAAAATGCCAGAGTAGCCTAAGCCTCCATGCACACAGACAACAGACCGGAAGCGATAAATCACAGTTTTTCCATAAACGCACATAAGTCACCGAAGTTAACTTCTAAAACTCAAGTAAAACGGTGGTAAAAATAAAACATTCTGAATCTCATAAAGTAACGAGTACATAGCATACATTCTCCTGCAACAGTAATGGATCACGCACTACAGTAAGACCTGCAGTTGTAAACTGCACCAGTGACATTCGTCGTTTTCTGGCTGAAATAGAAGGAGTAGAAGAAATAAAAGTTCTAATGTACTACCTATGCACAAAAAGACAGCGGCATTGTCCCCCAGTGTACAAGCTCACTGTAGAAAATATTAAACTAAACCGAAGTGAAAACAAATTTGTAAGGAAACCTTGAAGCATTAAAAGTTTAATGTGCGTGTACTCAATTTAGAAAAAAAAAATCAGTTCACTACAACACTTGTACTGTACGCGACAGTGTAAGTTCAAAATAATATATGTGTAAAACATTATTATTATTATTCAAATTAAACATTAGCTACTCCTACATGCGATAGAATTTCAATAAAATTTAGTAAACCCTTTTACTTACTTTTTATTTCAGTAAAAGTATGACAGAAAAGTTAAGTTATTGAACACAGACTATTTCAAAATTAGAATTGCCACAAGTACTGAAGTTCACTTGAACGAAAAAAATGGATTTGAGTTGAAAATTCACATTCCTTGAAGAGAGAAACCCGACAGATCATATGGTTTGGAAAAAAGAATGTTTGCAATTCGACATTATGTCCATGAAAAATCATTCTGTTAGCCAGTCATCGAAAATTATGATTTAACAAAATTATTTCACGTTGAGATTCAAGTCCGGAATTTCTTGTTTGGAAAATAATATGAGAATCACTGTTTTACATTTTCAATAGTAGTTACAAACATTCGAAAATTCTAACCCTTTCCTGCTATACCACTTTCACTATAAACTAAGGGCCAGTTCCACTAAAAGCACTTTCTGAATTTCAATCATTAAACAATGAATCTGCCAAAGTAAGATTTGACAATTTTAGGTATTTCCGAAATAAATATTTAAAATTTCATAACACAGATTCGGATACTATTTGGATTTAGCGATCTAAACAGCTCTGAGACAGGTTGAAATTTAACATAAAACAATCGAACGGAACTAAAGCCGATGAAACAGAGCGCAAATTCTCAACCATTACAGAACGAATAAAAATCATGATGAGCTCATCGTACTAAACCTTTTGCATGAGTAGCTAAAGAAATAACTGAAATTTTACTTCGAAATAATAAAACTTTAAACGTACAAGGAGAGAAACAGAGATCTGTTGACGGTTTTCGGCTTATATAAATCAAAGCGTCATACCATATGGACGACCCATGTTCCCTTACCTAGTTTAGCTCTGCATAGCTATAAAATAACATTGCACTGCAAAATCTCGCTATAAAATATTACACATCGTGCACAAAACAATTATCACAAACGAAAACAGAAATTAGATATTACTAATTTTGCTTACGAAAGTCCAAAACACGAAAAATAATAAAAATATTCACTAAGATTTCCAAAGATGTCTTCCTGTTGGGACAACAAGCAGAGCAGACGACCAGACGAAATTAAAGTTTCAATTTATATGCTTAGGTAAGCGAGCATGGTCTCGTAATTATTATCTCACTCAAATTTAGACTTTACCGGAATAGGCGCTCTGATGTAAAGCCCGAAGGAGAAATTTTTAACGTATACTGTAGATATAATCTTACAGAGTATAAGTTGCCTGCTACATCTCCATATTACTTTAACATAACGTCTATCTCCGACATGCCTTCTTCCTCAACAGTTGATGAACGCTGGCGGAGAAACAAACAACACAAGAACAGATCTCGGTTTGAAATCAAATAAACCAACAATTTCTAACCTTTTGGCACACTGAACGAACATTCAAAAGCATTGTATATTTTTAAAATATTTTAAAACTAGAAATAAATTAAATATTAATTACGATAAGAAAATTAATAAATCTTACGAGCAAGGATTCTTCTTGGCGGGAAGATTTGCCAATAATAGGAAAACTCATATCTAAGATGAACTAAGATTTTGGTCCATTAACGGAATCTGACATCCAATCAGAGAATGAACAATAAAAGGAAGTCGGAAGGAAGATATGCCATCAAGTAGTTCAAGAAATAATCCTTGCTCCAGGATAACTAAACAAAAGAAAAACGAAAAATTATACCTTTGCTAGAAAACATGAAAGAAGATGGTCAGAGTATATTGATGAGACCGAGATCATCTCTGTAAAAATCTTTTGACTCTGAAGTCAAACATTGTGTCAATAATAAATAAAAACAAATGGAATGGAGCTTCTAGACCGTTTCAGGAAATAAATAACTGATAATACTTTGAGAGTCAAAACTTGATATCGAACCATTCAAGTCATTCGGGTCATGTGAGTCAAGTTTTGGACTGTATTATCAGGCAAACGTAAGTGATCATATTCCAGCTATTATACTAAAAATCCCCGTCATAGAATATGTAAATTGCACATCAATTTCACTACACTTATATTGTTTATTACTTTATGAGAGTAAAATCAAATATTGACTATTTTTATGTTAATTCTTCTTGCTTCTGAAACTAAACTTGGAAGTCAGTTTGCATAGTATGAAATGAAAGGAAAAGGGAAGCTTGAAAACTTATCATCGTGATGAGCGTTTATGGTACATAAAATGATTGACAGGTGGAACTAACATAAGGATTGTGCGCTAGTGAAATTCTCTGAGGAAAGCTATTATTATTTTCTCCATTTTAATTTCGAATCTATTACCTCTGATCTATCTGGACTATAGGACTACGTAAACTAACGAGTCATCTCCGTACGCAAAGGCTTATTGAAGGTTTGTATTATACTTCCGTAATAGTTTTAACCATAATGTAACTAAAATTGTACATAAATATACCAAATTACATAATAAAAGGTTTCATCATGTACTTGTTAACTGTTTTATTTAACCTTTCACTCAATCATTGTACAGAATGCGATAAAATGTTTAGAATTAAAATATCAAGATATAGTGAAGGTATAGTAGGTAACGACATTCTAAAGAGTTCTTAAATTTTGTAATCATATTGCAGAAATTAAATTTGAAGCTAGAAAATGATGAAGAAGCAGCACAGATTGCTGAGTTTTAATACGAAAATCCACTAGATTAAGGCGTTAAGAGGGACAAATGAGGCCCTCAGTTGCCTAACCGGCCAAGTCCATTTTTGTTGAAAATGGGTTTATCGATTTAAATTGATCTAAAACATAATCTTTCAGTTGACAAATTGGTTTAGACCTAGTACAATCTGATGCCGCTAGATCGTACCATCTATCTTGGTAACTCAGGAATATGGTGAATTGTTCATTGGACCAAGCGGGCCATGTCCAAGTGAAAACTTCGTCGTACCGTCTTCAACTGTTACGATCAAAGAAGACTGATGCAAGTAATGTAACTCAATATTCTGTGATGTATTTGTGATGTTTGTGTGGCATCTTGCGTGGTAATTGAAGTTTTGAAATTGTGAATGCAACCATAGAAGCCGAGTAGTTCGATTTTTCTGACTTGGACGAAGACGTTTTTCCTACATCGTCAGCGGAAGATTCATCCACGGACTCTGTAGCTGGTCATACTATCAGGGTATCAAAAGCATAAGGTTCTTGGTCAGCAGAAGTGTTGGTTCATCAGAACTGTAAAGAAAAGTTTCTGGGTCAGTAGCAATTTCTTTATCATCAGAAGTAGCTTACAGTGGGGGAAACCAGTGCTGGGGAGGATTCCATTCGTGAACAGGGAAAAGACGACCCCAACATCCAGAAGAGTGGAAACAAAACTAAAATAGAAAACTTAGAGCTAAAGGTTCAAAATGTGTCAACCGAAGCGGTAGGACCGTGGAATCCAAAGTGTTTGTGAACCGTGACTGTAACTGTAGGATGCAATGTTCCTCAAAAGTTAGTGTTGTTGATCGCGAAAGTGCTTTTAACGCATTCTACGCTTTGAGCGATTGTGACAAACAGAACCTGGATGAACTGATAAAAGCAATAGCAGTTAGAGGAAGGCCGACGAAACTTGCTAAACAGAAGTCTCTTAAGTATGCTCTCCGTGTTAATGGACATGACATAATAGTATGTAAACAGTATTTCAAAGACAACTTCCAAGTGAGTAATGGAGGAATTGAACGAATTAAAAAGAAGTTCTCAACCTCTTGTGAAGGCTCTCTCAACGGACGCGTGTTAATGAGTCGGTCAAAGGTCGACATAACGAGAGAGTTCAAGCACATTAAATCTTTTCCTGCATACCAGACCCATTATACGAGGTCGCACAACGCAGAAAGAAAATACCTGCATCCCGATTTGATAATTTAAAAAAAATGTTTAATATTTATGTGGAAAAATGTGAAAAAGAATGGAAAATACAACCGGTTAAAGAAAAAATGTACTATTCCGTTTTTTTCTGGTAAATTTAACTTTCATTTTAAACAACCAATGAAGGACACATATTCACATTGCGATCAAGCCAAGCCTGTGTTGGACAACCATTTGATACCCGAGGACGAAAGGAAATCTGTGAAAGTCTCCCATGAATTGTATCTACGCAGAGCAGAACAAGCAAGGGAATCATGGCAAAACGACAAGGCGAAAGCGGACGACAGCTATTACGTTCTTACATTTGACTTACAAAAGCGCTATCTTTTTCCAAATTGACAACTTACGTTGCATACTATACGCGAAATTTGTACGTGTATAATTTAGGGATACATCGTTTCAACATCTCTATCAGACACATGCATGTTTGGTCCGAAATGGTGGGATCAAGAGGGGCCCAAGAGATAGGAGCGTGTCTCAAAAAATATCTTGAGACTCAAGCAAACAATTTGAGCATGTTGTTATGTATGCGGAGGCCGAAACCGTAACATAAAACTTACCTCACCATCATGAAATTGCATCAAGTCGATACAACAACTATGAATGTTTGTGATTTAAAATTTACGGTTTCTGGCCACAGTTACCTTCCAAATGATGCTGACTTCGGAGTCATTGAGCGATACACCAAAAAAAGTTCTTAATATATGACCCAGAGGTATGATTGGTTTCGTATCATAGAAAATTGTCAACCTACCCCCAGGAAGACAAGCTAACGAGGATGAAGAGAGAATCTTTTTTGTCAACTTTGCCTCTAGAAAAAGCTATAGTCAACAGCAAGAAAAAAAAATCAGCTGATAAAGCAACCATTAACTATCTCACAATACGATGGATCAGATTGAACAAATCGGACCCGAACATTATATTCTTCAAGGAGACTGAACACAGAAGTTCCTTTCAAGGCAGTCACAGTAGGGAAGTGTTTGGAGTAAATGGGGAAAAAAAAAGGTCTTCTGCAACCGGGAAACATTGCACAACTCTTGCTTTATGAAGAGGACTGAAAGGTTACCTTAGCAAAGAAAGAGACATGCTAAGTTTACTTAAGTTTATACCGCCGAACAAACATACCGTTTTCAACAGATTGTCTAGTGTCCCTGGAAGACAGCGCAATCAGTAACATGATCGCGATGACGGTGAAGAGGGCTATAACGAAGAAAATGAGTTTATGCACGAAGACTATTAGTTGCGAAAGTTTATTTTAGTTGACCGCCATCAACTAATATGAGACGTAGTTATTTTGGAACATAGGCATTATTCAGTGTAACGTTATTATTTTATTCAACTGCCATTTTTCCTTAGTTTCTTTTGGTTTTGTGCAATTTTGATAATAATTCAAAAGTGATATTATAACAATACATTCCTAGATACGGCTATTGTTTTTCGGAAGATAAGGAATATTTGCGGATTGTTCAATGTTTGAGAAAAACTAGGTACATAGTTTATTTAGGCGATTTGTCCTCTTGTTCTATTTTGGCGATTTTTTCTTCTGTGTTTTGAACTGTAAGCAATGTTTTGCAATAAAACCAATTGTATGAAATGTATGACTTTTTTCTCTCTTAAAGTCCAAACAGAGCCACCGTAGCTCAATGGTAGAGCGTTCACGTAGCATTCGGGAAGTCGTGGATTCGATCCAGGGGACCGATCATTCTGACTGAGGTTTTTCCAGGGTTTTCCTCAATCACACCAGGCAAATACCGGGATTACACCTTCAGCATAGGCCAAGACCGAGACCTTCCCGAATCCTATCCCCTTCTCTATCCAGACCTGGACCTTAGATGCCTAAATCCATAAATATAATTCAAAATTCAATTGCTAAAATTCAAATCTATTTAGTTGTGTGTTGTTTTCAAACCAGATGGTTTGAAAATGTTCATCTTAAAAATTGAAAAACATTTTTAGATCACGTGAAAAGGTATATGTTTATATCAATCAAAATATTTTATTTTTGCACCAGGAAAGAGAGTTGTCTTTCATAAGTTTCACGATGAGGACATAGAAAGAAATGTTCCGAAGATTGTTTTTTTTTTCAGGTGACAATCAGGTCATGTCTAACCAATAAGTGGTTCACCGAAGCAAAGTTTAAATTAAATGGACATATTTTAGTTTCTGCAAAACGTAAAGTGAGGAACTACTTCTTAATGACTAATGATTAGTGGGGAAGGGTCATTCTTATCAATTTTTACAAATTTAATTAATCTACAGATAAGAACTAAAAAAGTGCGTTTCTGTAAAGTGTGAAAAAAAAATGGACTTGGCCCGATAGGCAATTGAATGGCTCAAATGTAACTAGGAATTTGGAGGCAAAACCAGTGGAAAGCCAAAAGATTTAACGAATGTATATATAATCTAAAGCTGCAATTAATATTGCTATTATCCGCACTTCTGTTACTGTTAACGATATTATATGTACGATTTTTTCTCTCCTTTTGTCCCTGTGTTAGTATTGTGTCGACAAAAGTTCCTTCCGTAGAAACAGAAATGTGCAGTCGAATACACAAATGTTATTATTCAACAAATCGTTTTGTTTGTTATTTAAATAATATTTATGACCAAAATGTAGCGTAGTTAATGGAGTGACCGATGGCTGGCTGGGAGGCCGAGGTTCGAGTCCCGCCAAGGTAAACTTTTTCCCTGTTTCACCACACATTTTTACATTTTTTCTTTAGTTCGCAAAAGTTTGTGGCTTGAATTTGAATTTAATTTCTCAGACCTTTAGGGATTTTGGTTCAGGCCGGGAATATCCGGCAAACGGGAGTACCCCATTCATACGGTGTTTGTCCACCATAAAGCCAACATGGCACGAGCAGGGTTTGAAATGACGACCCCAAGCGTCAGATGTAAGCGCTCTAACCATTGAGCCATCGCTACCCCAATGGTTCATGGTGTCCTCAAATCGTGCAACGTTAATTTAACTCAATTTCTGATGTCATATAATGATGAAATTTTACAGTGGCGTAAATTAGGTGACAATACAATATTCCGTTGTTACTTTCATATATTTCTATATATTTATATGTTTTAAAAGTATATTTTATTTTTTAATATGGACTTCTTTGTCCTAAAATAAGTACTAGCCTACAACGAACTGTAGTTTGACTGGTTGCAGAATATTGTAAGATTTAGGTTACAAAACATTAGCTTGAGAAAAAGTATCCGAACAACGAAATAACTCGAGAAAAAATAATCTTTTTAAAGACATACTTTTTATAAACAATTCGTACTAAAAAAAATATTATTGTTCATGTATGACTTAAAGGAAAAGCATGGGGCGCGCCAATTGAAGAACTTATAAGTGACTGTATATGAGAGAGCGCCCAATGCTAGGCTTTTTAATCATGCATAAACAAAATTATTTTTTACTTTTATACTACGAATTGTTTAAGAAAATTATGTCTTTAAACGGCTTTTTAAAATGTTTTTTCTACTACTTTTGAAATGTGTTACTACTCTTCTGTTTCCTTTCCATTTTCAACCCTTCACAAAACTCACTAACATATTATCGGCAGGGTGAAGTTAAAATTAGGTTAAGTGAGGAAGAACTATTAATTTCCTTTGTACGCATAAACATAAATGCCTGAACCTTGCGAGATAGAGAAATGTCGTCAAAGATATTTAGAAAAATCAATTCACTAGGAATAGACAATATTCCAGCCGAATTAACTAAAGCAGAAGAAACGGCACTAATCAAGAAACTACATAAATCGATAAGTTGTATATGGACAAAGGAGGAGCTTCCGAAGGAATGGAAATCCTCAATAATAGTTCCGATTTAAAAAAAAAAGTTATAAATCGAACTGTAATAATTACCGCGGAATTACATTACTCCCAACATGTTACAAAGTTTTGAGTAATATACGAACACGTCTAATTGTACATGTAAATGAAATAATTGGAGATCACCAATGTGGATTTAGAAGAAATAGATCCACGTTTGACCAGATTTTCGCCGTGAGACACATTTTGGAAAATAAATGGGAATACAATGGGACTGTTCGCCAGCTATTCATTGATTTTAAGAAAGCATGATTATATCAAGAGGAGAAATTTATAAAGTATCCTGATACGAATTTAAATTAAAAAAAAAAAAAAAACTAGTACTGGTGAGGATGTGTCTCAACAACTACATAAGCAGTACGGAAGGTAATAATATGTCAGATAGTTTCAAAATTAGCGACGGATTGAAACAAGGTGATGCTTATCCATTTTAAAAACTAAAGAAAGAAAAGGGACTAACATTGAATTGTTTCAATCGACTGTTCTTGTAGGTGAGTGATGTAGATTTAGTAGGAATCGATATACATGCTCTAAAAAGCAACACAGATAGCTTAGTAGAAGCGGGTGATGAAATAGGTCTACAGGTAGCATAGGTAAAACAAAATTTATTATAACAAACCGAAACAAGGGAATGAAGGAAATATACACATAATAATTAGGGAAAACAAAACAAATTTAATTACTTCAAAGCTTATGTAACAAACAAAAACGAGGCCACGGAAGAAATAAAAAATCTCTATGCATCGGGTAACGCATTTTTCTATTCAGTCCAGAAACTTCTAACATAGCGATTAATATCAAGGAAATTGAAACTAAAATGTACAGAACGGTTATTTCACCGGTAATACTTTACGGTTGCGATGGTTGGGGTACGACCCCAGCAGATGAATATAAATTACGTGTGTTCGAAAATTAGGTTTTCAGAAAGATATACGGACCGAAACAGGACGAGGTCACTGGGGAATGGAGGAGACTGCATAATGAAGAACTCCATGGACTGTACCCCAGCAAGTCAGGCGAAGTCGGCCCGATGTCAGCATTTGGTCGGCGAAAGTGGCGTCTACGTCGGCGGGGGGTTTTGGGCGCGGTTAAGCCTCTATGCCGCACCTGACGGGGATCCGGAATATGGCCCGATGACCAAATGCCACTTACGGATGGCGCCGATTTTCCACCGAATACTAGTTGGTGGTGTCGCCGTCAAGGGACTCATTTGACTTGCTGGGTACGATTCACCAGATGTTGTAAGAATAATGAAATCGCGATGACTAAGGTGGGCAGGCCATGTAGCTCGAATGGGAAGTGGATGGAAAGAGATCTTTGGGAAGACAATATTAGAAGAGAACTTAGAAAAGTAGGTGTTCGTGATGGAAACAGGTTTGATGTTCTCCAGAATATAATCCAATGGCGAACGCATGTTACTGTGGGCATGAACTTGCGAGTTTCGTAAGCCACAGAGTTAGTTAAATGCGGGATTTACAATGTTTGCACATCACTATTCAAAACAGAAATATAGCTTCCCATTTTATACCTTTTTTAATATTCATAAACTTAACGAGCGTAATTATCATTATTGTTTAGAGTTCAACAGTAAATTTATTCTACTCTCACTTTATGAAGGCGTGTTGACCTTCTGCCACATTGAACGAAATCCGCTTGACTGGCCAAGACTATATATAAGTTGTTTTAATAGTTTTTGTGTGCTGACTCAAAACTCTGTTGGCTATTCTTCTTTGTTCAAGAGAAAGTAAGATTGGACGCGTATGACTACTTCTCACTTCCAAACAATGCCCGTTTGTAAAAGGAAAAAGTGCTGAACTAGTAGCTATGATATAAGCTTCTGAAGGCTGGCATTCCTCGGAAGTTATCTTTTGGGGAATGGAAGAAAGCGATTGAGGTTATACGACTCCTGTATTCGCCAAATAAAATAGGAAGATCATGGAAAACGTCATCCAGGATGGCTATCGGTAGGGCTCAAAGCGACGTGCCTGCTTATCATAAAACCACGTTCGATACATTTTAACCTGGCTGGTAGTATGACATCAATATTTTTGCGCCAACTTCCTTCAGTCGATGAACTAGCTATTCTTCAGTTCCGGCGATGGCACATCAGCTAGTTTACTTGTAAGGAATTGGTAAGAATAAATACAATAATTTTACTCATTTAAATATTTCCATATATACAAAAGACCAACACTTATTTTCCTATATAACGACATTTATCACTTAAGAAATTTTATGGAATTAAGTCTTGTTTATTTCTTTCTTTAAGTTTCACCACTAATTAATTTAAAAAAAAACATGTGGTTACAGCGCTCGCCTTGGAACGAGGGGTCCCGAGTTCGATTCCCAATGAATGCCCCAATTCATACTAACGTTTAGATTATCCATACCCGGATTGCTGGTGTGGGTTGGTGTGAGGAAAGGCATCCGGCCCTAAAATATTTCCTAAAACCAAAACCTGTGGAGTACGCTGTCCCCATCCCTCACATGGGAAAACCAGCGGAAACAAACACAACACTTTAAGTACCTTCTTTTAAAATTTGTTCTTGACACCTATGATACCTCCCTTGTAAGATAAATGTAGTATTTGAATTACGCTTTGCTGAGAGTAGCTTACTTATTCTAAATGTCATATAAATTTATTTCAGCGTCTTGTGTCTGAATTAGCAGTAAGGTTGTGCTATCATATTGTTGACATTGTAACCCAAACCTCGATTTATACTTATAAACCCATCATTCTACTAGGGAGATAGTGTTCGATACTATGTAAAATGGACGTTCGCTAAGATAATATTAAGTATACAGCTGGCTACTGAAAGAAGAAAGAAAAAGTATGTGATGGTCTGGAACCGAGGTTTCCCGTGACCTAGATTTCAGGAAAAAATCTTCCCTCTTTTTCATTGTTGGTGTTTCCTTGTGTGTGTGTGTGTTAGTTATATTCACTTTTCCTTTTGCAATGTTGTGTCTCTTGGAGTACATCAAAATGGATTAGGGCGTTTAACATAAGCACCGCAATATGAAGTTTAGTTACGAAAGATACAGAGGTTACCGAACGGTGAATTCTTAAACCAAGAAACCGTATTTCGCTTAGCAGTGTTGCAAACTACTATCAACTGAAATATACGTAACTTCTTGGTAAAAACGATTTGCTAACACATTTTTATGGTGGCTACTTAAAATAGTCATTAGGTTTCGAAAATATAGGATAAAATAATTGAATTAAGGAAATCGATTGACAGGAAATCGCATGACAAATCGTATTTTTAACGTCCCTTTAAGGTACCCTTTCTGTTTTTTGTCCGTCTCTGCATCTGTAAAAATAGAATCTTAGACAATATAGCCAGGTCTAAATGGCTCTAGGGACGACTCGGGGCAGAAATTAAATACTATCATTCACAATTCTATATCTTAAATAGAACCGTCACTATTTTAGGTCTTAAAGTCGATTCTTGGCGTATTTGGTTTCATTCCTGTTTTGAGTCTTTACGGCTTTCCAAAGAAAGATATCATCAGTTCTACAGGAAACGAAAGTTTTGAATTTTGAAACATAGGGGTGCTCAGAAAGTAATGTATCCTGTATTGTATCCTCCCACTGCTGGAGGGAAAACAAATTCTTTGTGACTGGCGGAACTCTGTGAATGAATTTTCCCGAAAATCTACTAATAGTTTCGGATAAAGCCAATAGCTATTCCCATCGTGGTAGTCTACCAAAATCGATTGTCTTGACAATTTTCCTCGTCGGAGAGGAAATTTGGGTTTCTCAGTACGAATTCAACAATAGCACTAAATGGAATTGCTCGAAAATTAACGGGTACAAGATGTTCTCCATTTAGAAACTCATTTATGTCAATTTGATATGGTACTACTACAGGAATATATTATGGATATATGTGAAACTTTCTGTTGACGGGCAGTGAAAGTTTCGAATCGTGTGTTTTTGTTGCTTACCTAGAAGTTCGTTCGTCTGCACAGCAGTACTAAGAAAGTAAAAGAAAAAGAAATAAAATATTACATCAGCGGCGTCCCTTGTATAAGTACAACGTTTTTTATTCATGGATCACTTCCGGTCAAGCCAGAACAAATTATCAGTTCAGTAAAACATAAACACAAAACAATCAAAATATACCTATGTAATTGGAACTTTTCAAAGTACTTGTAGTATCAAAAATAGTGAAGGATCGAATAATGTAATGTAGATTATGCAAAGCATAATGTAGATCAGACCGACTCGCGTAGCATAACGTCTAGACTTCTACTATTTCTGCGAACAGTCTTGGATTCCATTCTTGATGGGGTTCAAGGTTTCAGTGGTGAGCCAATACGGTGAAGGTGGTTTGTTAGCTTTCTCATTTGAAAAACATCAAATTCCTGTCTTAGAAGTTAGAAAATTTAGATGAAAGATTATCAATTATGTCCTCTCAATTCAAAGCCGTTTGTCACTGTAAATAGACTGAAGTAAGAGACGCAGTTGACTGTAACTTAATTGGTTTATCATTTCGAACTCAGGGAGGCTTTCCATGGTTTTCCTTCAGCAATACCAGATTAGTGTTGGAATGGTACCTTCAAATTTGTCTCTAGTCTACATCCTTATAATATTATCTCCCCTACTTTAACCCATCTTGAATCAAAACAGTCCTAAAGGCCATAAATATATTAAAATCTAAATATATCGTGCTGCACATAAATGCGATTAGTTTCTAAGCTGGAAGGAAAATCGTTAATATTGAATAGAACATGTTTCAGTTAAGATTTTGAAGAAAAATAAAGGATAGTACGGAAATGAAAAAAGACACGTATATACACTTTCAATCTTGTCAAGATCCACAGAAGCTTCTCGTAACTTCCACTCTCAATGCCAAGGGACAGATCTTGGTGTCGTTAAATCCTTAAATAGACAACGAAAAATAAATCAGTTGTTTTAACTAGTATGATACTTTAATTGTTTGTTTGCACTTGATTTTTGTTCATTCTCTTTTCAATTCATACTGTTTTAGTTAATTTTGCCCGACTTTGGCTTTTTGAAAGCAAAACGAAAGATAAATTGAAACAATGTCATATAATACCACATTCAAGAGTGTAGAATAAACAGTAGAAATATTTCACTGGTTTACATTTGAAAACTACAGAGAAAGATCTTGTTTTGTTCATTTTCAATCAAATTGATATGAGAGTGCCATCTGTTTGCACTTTAAAGATACTTTTTAAGAAACTATCATGCGTGAAGAGGTCCAGGTAAACGAAATGCTGATTAAGGACTTTTAAAACGCTTTCCTTTAAAATCAAGAAAATGGAAGAAATACGTTCTTTGCGTGTGATCTTTATTAATTCATATCAAAATATTTCAATTTTATTTTATGTTTTAAATCCACTTTGTACTTGTTTAGTTTTTATAATGACAACAAATTCAACAGACGCATTGTTTTACAATATTTAGATAGTCATGCTACAATAACGTTTTATCTTCAACCCGTTAGTAAATGCTTTATAATTGTTTGTTTCTCCCAATTCTCATAACCAAACGAAGAAGCAGTAATTACATGTCATTATTTGAGGACAGAGACATTCACTTTAAAATGAGAGCTTCACTGCAGAGTAGAAAAGACTCTGCACTTTGAAATTATGTAGCCCATAGAATGCATATCAACATGGAGCAAATATGGAATCATGCAAGGTTCCTATTGCAAATTTAATGGCTGCTAAATTCGGTTATGAACCAAGGACAAAATTAGTTTAAACTTGAAAAATGTAACAAACCAAAGAGAGAAGGAATGGGGAGATTATGGGAGGAAATTTACTTAAATCCCCTTTTCTAGCCCTACGCATCTATTATTAAAGAGATATAAACCTTGATCCATTCTAAAAACATAGTAAAATAAAACATTGATTTTTGCTATCTCTTGTTGCCAACGAATTCACTTATTTTAAAGTAACTTTGTACTACGCAGCCCCTTTGAATTACTATTTCTCCTTTACCCTGTTACCTACTCTCCCTTTCCTCCAAGAAAAGACACTTAGAAGTATCAGTTATATTTTCGTTTATGCCTATTCCGCAAGATGTTCTGAAAAGTCGATCGACCTTTTAAGTGTGGCTATGACCATTCACCAGCTGCTACTATAATATTTATGTTTGAGTCGTTTTGTGTTTGTATGAATATTTGATTTCTTGGTTTCTCGACTTCAGGCGAAGCTCAAATGGGTCCTGTTCTCTCTTCTCGCCATTTTTTCCTTTCCTCTTATACCAGCGAAAGGAATCTGGAACGTTGCTTTCATCGATTTATGAAAAGACATGGTTTTGGGAAAAGCGGGAGTAAGGGATATAATAGAATGGTTTGAATATCTAAACAACGTACACGAAGATTTACGCTTGTATATATAATATGACGACTAGGAGATAAATATAAGCCAATGTGCAAGGCAGTATATTTGCGAAACGCATTTTATTGGTGTAATTTAAATTTTGTGTGGAGATATTTTTGTGGGAAGAATACATTTCATTATGTAAAAAATTCGTTTTTATATAAATTTATACAATTATGATAATGTGAATACCCTTAATCCTATTGTTAATGGTGCTATGGCAAGTTACTAATGAGTTTTAGTGACGATGGTGTTCATTGAAACCGTCGGACTGGCAGCAATTCTAACCGGGCTTTACCCAGAGTTTATTCTAAGTTCCGGCACAAGAAGAAAGACGAGATAGTATCTAGAAATGAAAGCCTGGCTCCTAATTTCCATCCCTTTTGCAGAAAGAAAGGTAATGTCTTAGGCAATATGTTATGTACATTACATACAGAAATATACCCCTACTATAAAGAGTTGAATATATACCATGCACATGTACGCTTGTTTCAAAATAGCGATTGTTTCTTCGTCCGAATCAACATACAATTGATTTATAATACTAAAATGACTCCACTTATTGTTTCTGTAAATCTTTGTGTGTGTTATAGGAAAATCTAGATTCATTGCCTTTTATTTTACATTTTGTTTTTAAAATTTGATTGAATTGCAGTATAATATGCTAATGGCATTACGACTTACTACAATGGTTCACAAATTTTTCCAAGTCTCGAACTCCCGGAAACCAGTGACCACCTACTAATCCTCCTTCTACTCCGCAAAATAAAAATACTCGATAATTACTATTGGTACTTAGCGGTCAATGAAACTACTTCGGACATTTTATACTTACCAAAAATGGCAGAAATTTCTACAAATTACAGCATTATTGTGAGTAAAATCATGACAATAACACGAAACATTTTTATTTGTTTATTTTAGCGCTAAAGGCAATAAATATGAAAATTAAGTTTGCCAGAGAATTACTTGAAATAACAACAAAAAATGTAAACATGGCAACAAGCACCATCTATTACGATTCTAATGAAATGTTCAAAGTTATACTGAGTAAATAATTGGTCGACGGACTAACATTTCTTCGGAAAATTACTCGATTATCTGTTATGCCAATAATTATTTGATTTATTCATTACCAAGTTTAAATACTCTGATCCGAATCGTTGGGCGGTTGTCCGTTGTCATGATAATTAACAAATTACGCGGTTCCTGGTTGATTGGTTACCCAGTTAAATATTCGATAATAAAGTTATTAGATACGAGCTATCCCAAGATGAATTGCTTGATCAAATCGGATGTTGATCGGAATATTGCGAGTCCTAGAGTGAAGAAGTAACCAATTTAATCCTGTGCAGTAGATATGTCCGCCCATCCTAAGAGATTGTTTGGTTGCATAAGGACAAGGGGTTTTCAAAACAACTTTTCGTGAAACTTAATGAGAACAAACGAGACAGAGATTGCATGGAATTGTGGAAGTGCCAAGAAGAGATTTTATTTAAAATCATTTCTGACGTAGATTGTGGATAAAAGAGAAGAAAATTGAGGGAAGTAGTTCTGCATGTTCTCTACTAAAACCATACAGATTTTCAGATTAATGTTTTGTTTCTCTTTCAAAAAGAATATATAAAAACTCCTTTTGCGTTCATTGAAAAATGTTTTCATGGGAAAGAGAGATTAATGAGAAGAGGGGCGTGCGGCCAACAGAGAAGTACATTTTATGTGACTTGTTCTGGACACGAGCCAGAGATCTCGTGCGAACTTGGAAGAAGTACTTCCAAGCTCACGTTTAGACATTCCAGATTTTTCGTGTTAGGGCAAAAGAATAAACCTTTATTTTCTCTTAGTATCAAAGAGAAAAGTATATATATATATATATCATACACACACACACATGTGTACCTATATATATGTATGTATGTGTGTGTGTGTGTTTGTAGCTATAGTAGATTGCTATTGACCAACTATTTGTAATTTCTTTTCTTTTCTTATCTGTGAAAATTCTTTCTACCAAAATAATGGAGGTTTTACTTTTTGTCTTCTGGTACGTTTACTATACAATAAGAGTAAGACAAAAGTAGAACATGAATTCTACACACCTCGTATCAATTGAAAATGGACAGAATTGAAAAATCTGACATGTTGGACAATATCGCACTACCGAAGCATTATCCCATTTTTCTATTGACAGAACACAACAGATACATATAGTGTCCGAAAAATACTAAGCAAAATTACGAAAAATAAGATTAAATGACAAGCAGTTTGAACTTCTTTATATTAGTGGTATGTATATCAATTTCTTTCGTCAATATATTTACAGCGTTCTGAGCTGCACTAATCCTTCATATTGGCGACTTCTTTATTGTATTAGTTCTAGCCTTATCAGAATAAAAATCATTACAATTGTTAACGTGAGTGTTACCAGTGTTGGAATTCTAACGTTCAGGAATGAGAGTGATTGAGGCCAATCTATTTCTCCATTAAATAACGAATAAAGAAATATTATCCCCTGCAATAGTCTTCTATGCACAAGGTTCATAAAATTGAAATTGAAAGCAGGTATTTTCCCCTGTGGGGATATACTCCCATTCTTGTGTACGTTAAATACCTCAAGAATCTCGTTTGAACTCTCTTGAATTTTTAGGAGATCGACTTTGGTGAGTGGACACCATACTAGGTTTGCGCATTCCAACTTGAAACGAAAATACGAATAATAAAACCTACGTTCATACATGCGCCATTTACAATGTTGTCAAAGTGAGAATCAAACGTTAGCTTCAAGTAATGCGTATAGAACACCCAGATCCTTTACAGTTTCCTTAGTTGGAAGGATGACTCAATCAATTAAGTAGGAAAAATAAATCGGGTTCTTCCATTTTGTAAAAGTCACAATTGATCATTTGTTAACAATTATTTCAAGTAAATTATTCTTACACGACTCATTATTGGTATCACTTTGCAGTAGTTTTCATTTCAGTGGTAAGTCAATACAAAGATCAATCGCAAAGAGCAATTTCTTGGAATCCTTAATATAATTTGGGAGATAATTTACAAATAAACGGAATAGAAAAGGACCCAGACTTGAGCACTGGGGTACTCCTGATAATTGAGTGTATTCAGTAGCTTTGTACCCCTTATAGATGACCACTTGTCTTCTGTTATGAAAGTATGACGACAAAAGTCTGATTAGTTGTGAAGTAAATTCCAACTGACGTAATTTTTGTAGTAGAATAACCCTGATAGATTATATCAAAGGCCTTGAAGAAGTCTGTAGAAATGACATCAACTTGTTCTCTTCTGTCAAGTGTACGAGCAATGAGCCAAGCCAGTCTCTTCAGCTTCCTTCCTTGCCAGTTCATCGCCTCATTATTTCGTTTCGAAACAAAGTATGTGCTACGTTTTAAGTTCCTGCATTGCTGTAATTCCTAGCTGGCTGCTTGTCTTCTTGATCGAAAGCTTCCGCATTTGTGCGAATGAACTTATAACAATTCAGCGGTTTTGGGGTATGGAAAGAGCCACCAGGAAGGTTTTTGTGACGTCAGAGTGTTGAGGAGTAAGGGAGTTCATGAACCGCCGGAGTGGATGACGGACAGAGAGTGCTTAACTTCGATAACTAAAACATCGTTTATCGATGGCTAGCGATATTCAGTTTGAAGTAATCAAGTGTAGCTTGGCCTCCTACTACTTGGCCATGTCTCTGTGATAGAAGTGTTTCTCTACATCTTAGAGACATTGGTTCGATCCTGGACTCGACTTCGTCTTGGTTGGCTTGGCTGTGCTGCTCCTGTTGTTGATTGGTGGTAAGTGGAATGGTAGCTGTAAAATTGTCAGTATACTACAGACCCATGATCCATAATCTTAGTTTAAGGTTTTCTCATCCTTGTCTTTAAAGGTAGTAAATATTCTGTTTTGTAATCAGCGAGTTTTCTTCCAGTGAGTTTACATTCCCTAAACTTTAAGTCTCTTTTCTCTCAAGAGGTATAAAGTCAAGA
>JAGDQP010012509.1:0-22448 GCA_022664845.1 Lepisma saccharinum
AGCTGTTTCATGCAAATTTAGAGTTGTAAACGGGTAACGGTTGACTGTTTGAATTACATTTTCTCCAAATTATTGTAACCGAGGTTTCTTTTGTTTTTTTAATTAAGTTCTCATGTAATATATTTTTTTTTAATTAGTTTTGTTATTTTTTTTGTACAAAACTTAACATACAATTCACAAATCTTTTGTTCTTTTTATATCTGTCAGGTCTAGAGGTATTGGAGGAAGAGACGAATATGCTGGACTACTAAGCTGGTGAAATCTAGGTCTTCGTCCAGGAACGAGAAACTTTGTAGACGCAACGAAAGCCCGAAGATCAAAGAATGAAAAGAACATTCAAGTTAGTTGAAGATGGTAGCTGTCCACTCTCATAAACCACTAGTACAGACAGGAAAAAATTTATTTTTTGCCGAAGAATCAATGTTGACAAACTCATTTGTCCTGCGGTCTAAGAATCCAGGAATGCAGCTTCTGGATATGAAACAATTGAGAAGAATTTCTTGTTTTTACAAGCGGTTCAGTCTTCCTGAGGAGATAGGATCCTTGAACGACTGAATGACGGAAGTGTAATTTACGTTACAATGAAACATAAGTTAATCATGCTACTCAACGTTGGGCAAAAAGAAGTAACTTAGGGTGTTCTTCCGAAAGCAGTAGCTCGCAGCAACCTGAAATTGAGCAGAACGAACCTTCTACAAGTTCGAGGAAAAGATGCATACGAGGAAATACGAGGAAAAGATGCATCCACACACAGCAAATCTGGTAAGATGTGTTTTTTCTGTGACAACAAAGATCCATAGCCTTGTCACTTGTTACGACCTTTAAAGTTGATAGCCGAGTACGGCAGTGTGCTACGAATCTCTCATAGCAAAATTGAGTGAAGGTGACATGATTGCTAGAGATCTGTGTACCATGCCAAGTGTCTTATAAGTTGATACAACAGAAATGCAAAACAACAAGGTCCGTCAGAGAAGATGATACACAGAAATTAATACTCCAGTTCTTTTGCGGAGCTTATGTCTTACATTGAATTCTGCCTTGAAAGTGAAGGAGAGGCGCTAGTTGTTAAATTGAGTGAATTAAAAAGTATCTACTGCAAGAAAACAAAGCAGCTCGGGAAGCAACAACTAACGTAAAACTTCGGTAAACTTTATTTTTATATGGGCCAGTCTAGTAACTTTGGACTTCGGCCCGTCACGATTCGCCCTTTAGCCATTAAAATCCACACCCATACTCGTGCCGGGACCCAAACCCGGAATATTCGAGTCGTTGGCCTACCGCCGTACACCGCACGGCTACCCGGCCGGCAACAACTAACGTGCCTTTAACTAGGCTAAAAGAATAAATTCTAGCCAACTTTCCTGAACTTGAGGCGTACCCAGAAGGTAGAGATGTTCTGATAGTTTTAAATAAAGAAGTAGGACGTCGCCTCAGGCAAACTTGTACACTGGACAATGAATCAGAGGCAGTTATCCTAGCTCGTGCTGCAAGAATAATGCGCAGAGATATTCTTAAACATAAACAGCCGCCATTTGATGGATCATTTTCAGAAGGATGTCAAGAGAGTTCAGTTCCTCCTACCTTGGTGAGTTTTCTGTCCATGGTCACCCACGAACCCAGAATTCAGTGAGTCGTCAGGCAACGCATCACAGTCAAGTCTT
This sequence comes from Lepisma saccharinum, assembly GCA_022664845.1. NCBI lineage: Eukaryota > Metazoa > Arthropoda > Insecta > Zygentoma > Lepismatidae > Lepisma > Lepisma saccharinum. The sequence continues at coordinate 1,662 of JAGDQP010012509.1, forward strand.
ACTGTAGTACAGTTGATTAGTGATCACATTTGCAAAGACCGGTGTCGTACATCTATAGGAATCAGACATTCTCGAGCTCAAGAGACACCAATCCCATTATTCTTAGGTAGTTATATTCACTCAAAAATGCGTTCGAAGGATTTGGTTGACCTTTTGTTTAACTTGGGAATATCAGTGTCATATGATCGAGTGTTAAGTTTGTCAGTTGATTTAGGTAACTACGCCATTACTCATTTTTTGCAACACTGGTGCTGTAGTCCCTGTAAATTTGAAGATTGGCGCCTTTACAACTTCAACAGTTGACAATATAGACCACAATTCCAGTGTAACAAGCGCAGAAGGTTCATTCCATGGTACTGGAATCTCTCTTTTCCAGCAATCTGAAAAGACTAACACTGGTTTAAATCAAATAATCGACTTCACCATCAAACTCTACAAGAAAGTCATGAAACTACAAACAAGCTATTCAGTTGTTCCTCCCATTTCTGTCTCTAAACTGAAAAGCTCTCCGGCGAAAATTAAAGATTTTGATCATTCAACAGATGAAAGTGTTGAAAGTGACGAAGGAAAAATAGGAAAAAAATTGTGTAGTTTTGAAATTTGGCAAAGTTGTTGGGGTGGGGGAGGGAGTGTCCTGAACAAAATACTAAAAGTTCCCGTGGCTGGGAGGTCGACGGGGGGTGGGGGAGGCGTTTAACCCTTTTAATGACGGCTTTTTCAAGGAAGTCTAAGACTTTTGTTAAGTAGCTACTGCTTCAGCCCTATTCATCTCAATTTCGTGATTAGTACGTCATTCTTTACAGAATAAAGCAATCTTTCAAACGCAGCATTGACCATGCCCCTATGACGTACAGAAAAAGGGAAATTTCTCCGGAAAAGTCCATTTTTAGACGTTTGGGGTCCGCTAGAGCGGCCCCGAGTGAGAGTACGCGGAACCCTAATGTACCCTTGAAAAAAAATGTTTCGGTATTTGTAATATTTCTGCCAAATACTATTCCGATATTTTCAATCGTAACGCGGGGAAAAAATATTTCCCAATCTTGTTTGAAAGTACAGAATATATACAAATAAAGAAAAATACGATCTAAAATTTCTGGACAGAATATTATTCATCCGAATTTCATGGTTAGTACGTCATGCTCTTTAAAATAAAGTATGCTTTTAAATACAACGTTGTTCAAGCCCCTATGACGTACGAAAAAATAAAAATAAAAAAAAATCTGAAACTTTTTGAAAAAAATCCTTTTTTCTGAAGTTTGGGGCTCCTAGAGCGGTCCCGGATGACAGTACACGACCCTAAAGTATTCTTAAAAATACTTTTTGGTATTGGTAATGCTTTTGTCAAATAACATTCCGATATCTTAAGTGGTTTTTAAACTTCAGTGTCTTTTTCATGCTCTGGATCATAAAAACTACGCAAGAAATATTGCTGTTCACCTTCGAGATATGTTGCTACTAGAGAGAAAGCATCCTGAAGTATATAAAGAATTTCTGAAAGGAAAATTTACTGCTAATAAAAGTGGTCGCCATTTTTCCTCTATGCCTCTTGATGAAGCTCACGAGCAAAACAATGCCACTGACACTGGAGGAGCCACAGGCCTGACTGAAAATCCGGACGCTCTACTTCGGTGGATGGTTTGCGGGCCAGACGTAACGCGCATTGTTGAATAATTCAACAACCAAATAAAACACCCTGAAAGTGACGAATATGCTCATCGCGATGACAGGCCACGCCACGGAAACAAATGAAGTTTTTAGATCGAGTTTGTAGCTTGACCACTACTATCAGAGAAATGGGAAACCCATTGACAGATGTGAATGACGATTTGTTGGTCCTCAACGCAAGGGAGATTATGGAGAAGGAAGTTGTTAATTCCTTAAGGTCAATAAAAAAGAATGGTAAAATTTTGAGTGAGAAGTTCTTCACGGAAAGACTGATCGATTGTGGATACCCACTTGATGCCCCTATCACCCAAAACAGATCCCATCTCTTCAACAGGAAGCTTAAGAAATCACAACGAGCCAATACCTCTGCAACAATGAAGACTTTGAAAAAAGACCGAAGTTTATTTCTGAAATTGTACATTGCTTATCAGATTCGAGACGGAGATATTGATGAGTTTTTCTGCCATGAAAACCACATTCATTTTCCTTCGCTTTCCGATGATGGATCATTAAACTGTAAGGGGAAGTCTGACTTGATGAAATGTTTAGAAACCTTGGTTGTAACAGAAGAGGATAGTGTCGTTAATTGTGATGATCCTGATGTTGATATGGTCATCCTTGATGATGCTGCTCTACTACATATGATTACGCCAGAGAAAAATGATTCCTTCATGGATTATTCACATAAGATTATCAACCACATTGTAAAACTGTTACGGAAACCTGGTTTATGCGGAGTAGACATCGTATTTGACGTCTACAAGTCAGACAGTCTTAAGTTTTGCGTTCGAGCTAAAAGAGGAAAAGAAACTCGTCGTCGGGTTGAACTGTTGAAGAGAACACCAACAAACTGGTCTGATTTCCTAAAAGAAGAGATAAACAACCAAGAGCTTTTCCACTTGCTGGCTACCCAAACAGGATCCATATCATTTGAAGGATATGTTGTAGTTACTTTGGAGGAAAATGTTCTCTGCTCTTTCTCAGATCCTACAAGATGTTCCTTGGATGACTTACACCCCTGCACACACGAAGAAGCTGATACCAGAATGTTTCTGCATGCAGCTCATGGTATTGCATAAGGACGAAAAAGAATTCTAAGTGTGGATACGGATGTTGTGGTTTAGCACTACATTATTCTAATGTTTTGGATTGTCATCTATGGGTTGCTTTTGCCACAGGGAAAACCTTCCGCATCCTTGACATAAATGAACTGGCTGAAGCATTGGGAAGAGAAAAATGCGAAGCTCTACCAGCTTTCCATACCCTGACGGGTTGTGACACCACTTCAAAATTCGCAGCAAGGGCTAAAGTATCTTGCTGGACAACTTGAAACAGCTACCCAGAAGTGACACATGCACTCAAGTGTTCTTGCCAGTTCACCTTCGGTACAAGAGGTTGATGCTGTTATGCCTTTTATCGAAAGGTTTGTTATAGTACCCTACGACCGTTGTAGCCAAGAAACCAATATAAACAAAGCCAGACTTGTGTTGTTCGCACATAAAAACAGTAATTTAGACAACATTTCACCAACACTTGACGCCCTTAAACAGCATGTCCTCAGAGTAGCCTACCATGCATGGGGACAGGCACTTCAAACGGCTCCGGATCTTCCTGATTTGCAGGTATTTGGCTGGTCTAGGGACTCTGAAACTTCTCCATGGCAACCAAAATGTATCACGCAACCTCCTTCTGGTGCAGAATCTCGTGAGCTAATTAGGTGCAAGTGTAAAAACCTTGTGTTCAATGTCGTGCAAATGCGTAGAAGTCGATTTACCTTGCAGTCATCTTTGTGTATGCGGTGGTTGTGATCAAGATTTCAACTAACTTCAAGACTCCAAGTACATTTTTGAATATACAATTAAGACAACGACAATTATGCGGATCTAAGATATAATTATTTTCATAATTTTTACGTTTGCAAGTAAATGTGTTATACTTATTCTGCACTAAAAAAAAAAAAAAATCATGAACGTCTCTATTTGTTTATTTTAATAATACAGTAATTTATCAACATATCTAAATCTTCGTTCTGTGTAAGTAAACCTATAATAACAATACTTACAAAAATTTCTCAAGTACTTATAAAAATAATCGAATAATACGTTCAAGATATCAGAGGCAGAACAAATTTTCCCAATGACATTTTGGTTTTGCTTAGCAATTTCTGAGGAAATTATAGCTTAGCTGGTGTCTACGGAAAGATCATGAAATTATCTTTTACTTTATTCAGGGATTAAAATTGATTTTGTGTACCATAAAAATGTTATAGAATGAAGGAATCCATTCTTATATATATATATATAAAAATAGTTTTTTAAAAATTGTGCTGAATCCTTAAGGATTAGAGAAGTCTTTCTTATAACAAAAAAGTTTTGCTTTGAAAGTAGCTTTAAAACAAAAAAAGAAAGATTAAAATCGGTTCATCCGTTCAAAAGTTAGAGGCAAAAAAATTATTTTGGCCGCCATTTTCCAATATGGCGGTTCAAAGTGAATTCCACCGATGCCTACAACGCTCAAAATTATTCGTTCTGTATAAGTAACACGCCCACCAAGTTTCATGCTTTTACATATAAAATGTACAATTCTCCTAAAATGCTGACTTAAGCCTCCGGACTAATACGAAAGTACGTAAGTTAAAAATTTCAGATAATTTCCTCTACAAGACATATTTACAGTGAAAATTTGAAACCAGTTGCCTCAGGCCCATTATATTAGGTTAAAAAAAAGTCCTTCTTTATCAAAATAAAAGTTTAAAACGGGAACCTTTACAGAAGCGTAAACCCAGATTTAGTATAATCTGATTTTTTTAAACAAAATTCCCTAACTTTAAAGAACTCTTTGACTTGTAGGCTGATTTCCATGACTTTTCACGGTTACCCAGATCCGTGGGAACACTGTATAATAATAATACACTGGGAAACGAGGGATAGTTCGGCAATCGAAGTGGAGTGTTTAAAAATGTATTTATGGCCTTCAGACACCTAACGCTCAGGCTGGGATAGGGGAGGGGGAAAGGATGCGAGACGGTGTCGGGCAGAGAAAAGCCCTGGAAAACCTCAGTTTGGATGGTCGGCCGCTGGGATTAAACCCACGACCTCCAGAATGGTAAGTCAACCCTCTACCACTGGCAATCCAAGTGGAGACAAAGGCTTTAAAAGTCCTGTGACATACGTTTCCAAAGACTCAAGTTACTTGTGAACCAATAATATGATAGCTGGGCTTAGTTTGCTATTTCTTTCTATAAATTTTGACTTTTTTCTTCCTTCAAGGGATTCAAATACAGCATCTTATAATTACTAACGTTCACATCTTCATTACTACACACGACAAATTAGCGATTGCAAAATCCTCGTTCGGGTCCAGCAGAGGAAATAAATAAATAATAAATAAATAAATAACCTAAAGTGAAAAACGGTATGAAAAACGCACTAATTTCGCTGAAAGAGAAGCAGTTGTAATTTTTTCTTCTTTACTTCTTTTTATAATATTAGTAAAATGACGAAAATTAACATGAATTTTGCAAAATAACTTCAAAACATTTTAAAATGACTCTAATATACCCTCAAACAAAACTACAGATGCATATCGATGCAGAGATTAATTTCTTTCTAAATTTTGTTATTAAATGGTTTTCTTTTCGCTGGATTATTGACTACCGGTATTCTCTATCCATGCATCTAATGAATTTTGAAACTAACTTGTTCAATAATTTAATATATATAATAATTCACAGCCATATTCAATCCATTACTGGATGAGGCCTTTCCCGGAGGGATGAGTTAGTCTGCTGCTTCCACGCTGACCGGGCTTGTTGGGAGAGGAGAGCAGAACCTCTCAACTGTGATCGCCACTATCTTTTATTCACAGCAGCTCCCCAACTACATCACGATGCTGAGTGGGTATCGTTCCAAACCCTCTCGCTTCAGACAAAAATCCAATTGGCAATCGTTAGCGTGTCTGACTATGAATTCAAGGGGTCCCGGGGCTGCCAAGGATTTTTTCCAAGGTGTGTGGGTCAGGAACGGTGCCCACTCAGCATCGTGATGCAATCGGGGAGCTGTAATGAATAAAAGATAGTGGCGAACACAGTGAGAGCTTAGGCTCTCCTTTCCTAACCCGTCTGGTCAGCATGGGAGCAGTAGACAAATCTCCTCCCTCCGGGGAGAGGCCTCATCCAGTAGTGGATTGAATATGGCTGTGATTTATTATTATTATCATATACAACTTCTGCAATTTTTAAATGATTTGAATTAAGTTGTGATAGCATGTACTATGACATGTTACTAATATACATAATATTTTACTTTCAGTTTTCTAACTACACATCATGAAAGACAGAGGAAAACAAAGAGCAGTGATTGAATTCCTAGAAAGAGAAGGATGTCAGGCTGCAGAGATGAACGGAAGACTCCTGGCGGTGTACAGGGATGCCTCAATCGACATCAGTAATGTACGAAGATGGATGATGAGGTTTGAAGAGGAAGAAAGGTTCAGTGGCTGACAAACAAGGGAGTGGAAGACCCACAATTGCAGTGATAGATGTGAACAGACAACGAGTGAATGACTTCATTTGAGCCGATCGTCATGTGACTGTTCAGGAGTAGTGTGATGCTGCTGATTGTGGTTATAGTCCTATGGAAACAGTAATGAAGAAGCTAAAAGAAAGCAAACAGAAAGAAGATATGTGACATTCCACTTGATAGTGTTGCATTACACCATGATAATGCACTACTCCACGCCTCAATGAAGAGTGCACAGACTACTACAAAAATGGGATGGACTGTGATGCCTCAGTACACCCTACATTCCTGATTTGGCTACTTCTGACTTTTACTTATTTGTCACTTTGAAAAATACCCTTCGTGGAGAAAATGTCCATGACGTAGAAGACTGGCTGTGAAGTTGTGGGTGAAACAACAGCCACAGGATATTTTTCCAAAATGGATTTCAGCAATGGGTTCAAAGATGGCGGATGTGTTTACAAAATAATGAACAGTACTTTTAATAATCTTGGATTGTTCACGACACTCTGAAGCACCTTGCCACCAAATTTAATGTTTCTATTGCTACAAACAAAAACTTTATGAAGGAGGAGGCATTACTTTCACGTTGGCCCTAGTAATAATATAAATTAATTCTTTTTGTAAATGCTTTGTTTCACAGTGATTACAATAACATATCATGGCTATAACTCAACAATAATATTTTTCTTTCTTTAAAACACTGTCTTACAATAAAAAAAAGTCGTTACTAAGCAATATTTTAATATTACCAGACATCTTGAATTGTCAACGAGAGTGTTTTCTAGCTCCCTTGATGTTCTGCTCCTGTGGTAAGTTACGAAGAGAGGTCAGAGGTGTTCCCGCTGACAACTCAAGATGTCTTCGAACAAGGTTGACGATATTACACTGAGGGAAAGAGCGGGAAGGGAATCATCGCTTTGGAACAAAATCCGCTACAAGAAATCTTCCGAGATTTCTTCTCTCAGTGCAATGTAAACCTTGGGCAGTGAGAGCCTATTGCATTACAGCATTCCATGGAAGACTAGATGTTCTTTCCTAAGCAACTAAATTATTATTACGTTTTGTTACAGAATGGATCAGGCATCTTACTAGGCCCGGCAAAACCTCAATAAAATGCCCGAGAAAAACACATGGATTGGTTTCAACTCGAATTTCTTTAGCCTTCTCATAAAAGTAATAATCAATAATTTACATAATTTCCGGGCATTTTATAAATATAACCAACATCAAAAAATATTATTTTATAATAGTCGTTCGCTGTTATCTGAAACTATATCTCTAGCTGTAAAAATTTTTGCAGAGTTTCCAATTCTTGACAAAATAGATTAAAAAACTACTTAGTATGGTATTCAAAATTGCAGAACATCCAATCATTTGATATTCCCTAAAAGTACTTGTTTTTTCTTCTGAAAATACTTAACCTTACTAACATTACATTTACTTTTACAATAAAGTTACATTTGATTCAATGTAAATAATACAATAAAGTTACATTTGATTCAATGTAAATAATTAATCATGTTATTGCTGCTTTCAAAAAAGAACATTGAAAAGAACACGGAGTTACAGATGGATACAGCTCAAGATCAGTATGGTGGGATAAGATCTGTAGTAGAAACAAGAAACAGTTGGGCCATAAGACCTAATCATGTTTGTCCTGATATTAGAGATAACTTACGAGTGAAGTAAGCAAATACAGTGTTAGTCGATGGAAGAAAACTCACGAAGACTAGATTACAAAGTTACTAACAGGGAACCTAGAGATAAGGTAGATAATCGTTCCTAGAGAAGTAACAATGACAATACTTTGTTATGTGAGTGAAGTAAATCGAAATGATAGGAAGACAGATGATAAGTCATGAGACTCACCAAACTGGAAATACCAGAAACGTTAAGGATATTTGGGAAGAAGAAAAGACAACCGACATAACAATTTCTAATGAACATCGTAAGAGATCTTTGTCAAATTCTCAAAATTGAGACTAGATCTGTGGCCGAACAGCAAGATTATCCAATTCTAGAGCAATATATGTGCAACAACGTTTAATGTGACATAAGCCGGGCTGGATAATTATTCCGGGGCGAGCCAAAACCAGTACTGCTACATTCCAGTTAGCAGAGGGATCTACAAAGACTAGGTTAACATAACCACGAACAAAAATATCATGGTGAAGGGAAGCAGCTTCACCATTACAACCCTGAGACTGAAGATGGATGACAGCGGCAACGCTCAGAGACGGACAGAGGACGACAGCTTGAATGTCTGCCTTTACTGCGAGGTCGTAGAGCTGACAACTCTACAGCGATAAACCACGTCAAGAAATAGTAACAGATGGTTCAATTGGCGGTACGTGAGACTAAAAAGTAAGAGTTGGAAATATTAGCGATACAGGAAGTCCGGCAGGAGGGTCAGGATAGTATTCAACAGGGCAAATGCACTTTCTACTATGGGGGAACACGGTCTCATAACTTCGGAACAGGATTCCTCATTAAGAACAGTATCATTCCGGCGATTCAGAACAGAATTCGTGAACGAAAGGCAATCGTACGTTACGATACGTACTCGATGGTGCAACACGGTTTTAATAAAAGTCTATGCTCAGACCAAGGTGGCTAATGATAACGACAAAGATACACTTTACGAGGAGCTTGAAAGGTTGTTTGACCGATTACCGAAGTATAATACGAAAATTGCGTTGGGTGATTTCAACGCTAAGGTAGGTTGGGAGGAAAAATACAGGCCTACTAGGCAAATAGAGTCTTCACGAAATCACCAACAACAATGGAGAAATACTGATAACTTTCGCAATCTCGAAAAACCTACTAATAAAGAGCACATACTTCCAGCACAAAGACATACACAAATACATATAGGTATCTCCGGATGGCAAAACACTCAACCAGATCGATCACGTATTAGTAGATAGAAGAAGACGACATAATCGATGGTAGGTCTTACAGAAGAGCGGAAGGTGACACCCACCATCAGTTAGTGACCACAAAAGTGAGGGAAAAGTTATGCATCGCGATAGAGAAAGCAAGGGATCAAAACAGCTTAAATTCGATTAGATAATACAAGCGTAAAAGCACACTACCAAATGGAAATCTCAAATAGATTCGCAATCTTAAGACGACTCGAGTAGTAATAAAGATGGAATTAATAGTGAAATCGACGTAAGATGAGAGAGGCAATTTGATACATCAAAGCGCGCAGCGAAGGAACGTGTAGGTGAGAGGAAACAGCAGAAAAACAAGCCTTGCTTTGAAGAATGTCTTAAACTTCATGAGGAACGGAAACAAGCAAGGTAACGATGGCTACGTAATAAAAGCGAAGCAAATACCAACCGCTACAATAACGCGAAAAGCAACGCCGCACGCGGGTTCAGAAACAAAAAGCGAGACTATCTGACGCAGAAGATTCAGTAGAAAGGGAAAACAAATAGCATACGAGATTTATCCAAAGGTATAAACTCTTTAAGAAAAGGTTACCAGCCGAGGTTAGGGATGATTTAGAAATGAACGCGGAGATCTTCAAGCGGATCCGACTAAAATTATCGATGTGTGGAAAATTATTTCGACAAACTTCTTAATGTACTTACCGGAGAACAGACAGGGTAATTAAAAATCTATATCGCATAACCGTGGATACCCAAACCTAGCGAGATCAAGGTCGAAATGTCGATAAAGAAATTTAAAAAATTCAAATTACCGGAATAGACAATATTCCAGCTGAATTAATTAAAGCAGGAGAAACGGCATTAATCAAGGAGTTGCATAAACTGATAAATGCTATAAGGAGAAAGGAGGAGCTTCCAAAGGAATGGAAAGCCTCAATAATAGTTCTGGTTTAGAAAAAAGGCGATAAATCGGACTGTCATAATAACGCGGAATCTCGTTATTCCCAACATGTTACAAAGTATTGAGTAATATACTGATAACTCGCCTAAGCGTATACGTAGATGAAATAATTGGAGATCACCAATGTGGATTTAGGAGAATTAGATCCTTGTTGGACCAGATTTTCGGCTTGAGACAAATCTTAGAGAAGAACTGGGAACACAATTGGATTGTTCACCAGCTATTCATTAATTTTAAGAAAGCTTATGATTCTATCAAAAGGGAAAAGTTATACAATATCTTGATACGATCTAGAATTCCGAAAAAACTAGTTCAAGTAGTGAGGATGTGTCTCTGCGACCCCATAAGCAGAGTACGGGTAGGTAATAATATTTTCAGATAGTTTCAAGATTCGCAACAGATTGAAACAAGGTGATGGTTTGTTACCACTACTTTGAGATAGAATATGCGATTTAGAAAAAAAAAAAAAAAAAGGCTAACATTGAATGGCTTGAATCAACTGTTTGTGTACGCGGTTGATGTAGATTTAACAGAGAACGATCTAGATGCACTACAAGGTCTTAGTAGAAGCTTAGGATGAGATAGGTCTGCAGGTAAGCATAGAGAAAAAACAATAAAATGGGAACATAGAGAAAGTAAACCAAGTTAAATATTTGAGATCATATGTCACAATCAAAAACAAGGTCATGGAAGAAATAAAAAAGTCGCTCAGCATCGGGCAACGCATTTTTCTACTCAGTCCAGAAACTCCTAACTTCGTGATTAACATCAAGAAAGTTGAAATTGAAAATCTACAGAACGGATATCATACCGGTAATACTTTACGGTTGCGAAAGTTAGAGTACGACCCTAGCAGATGAACATAAATTACGAGTGTTTGAAAACAAGGTCTTGAGAAAAATATACAGGCCGAAACAGGACGAGATGACTAGGGAATGGAGGAGACTGCATAATGAAGAATTTCACGGACTTAACGACTCACCCAATGTAAGAATAACAAAATCGCGACGACTAAGGTGGGCAGGCCATGTAGCTCGGATGGGGGAGAAAGGAAGATTATATTTCATCGTGGTTGGCAAGCCGGATGGAAAGAGACCGTTGAGAAGACCGAGACGACGTTGGGAGGATAATATTAAAAGGGATCTTTGAGAAGTAGGTGTTTGTGATGATCTTGCGTAGGATAGAATCCTCTGGCGAACGTTTGTTACTGCGGCGATGAACTTGCGAGTTCCGTAAGCCATAGAATAAGTAAGTATATGGGACATAAGGATAATAATTTGAATAAAAGAGTTAATAGTGGATATTGGAACTACTGCACTTGTAGACATAGGAAAAACATGCTCGATTATGAATTATGACTTCCATAGAAAAGTGAAAGATGTGTACCCAGTAGAATAATGACTGTAGCTAGTAAGGAATATTCGAGGCTCGTGTCTGTAGATAGAAGCAACGTTAAGATTAAGGAAAAAATAAAAGTAAAAGTGTCAGTGTAAGAAAACTGTACGACTGTTTGTGACAAATACTAGTCTCTGTAATATTATTCTTGGACAAAACTTTCTTTTCTATCCAAATGTGAGGAAGCACGTAACAATTATAAAGAAAGACAGATACATTAAAGTATGACAGATGTTATTATATCAAGGAAACTAGTCAAATCAGTGAATAATGAAAAGTTGACAAAACTTTACAACAACTGCAACGTGAAGAAGAACTTACTAGTACAGGAACAAGTAATCATGAAAGACAACCCAATGTGAAAACAGTTACAGAAGATATACAAGACTGCCAACAAAGGAGTGACACGAAGTATGATAAATTCACGGAAATTAGCAAGACAGAAGAAAAAACAAGAACAACAAGATTGTAACCACAACAATATAAACCAATCAAGTACGGGACGAGATGAGAAGAATATTAAGGATGAAAGTTGGAACCAAAGACAGATTACGAACACCACTCATATGATCAACAAATGTGTATTGATGCAAGAGATTATTAATAAGAACAATCCTGACATTAATGAATACACAGAAGTAATCTGCATGGAAAAATTAAATAACGCACAAAAATGCATAAAGTGACCTTACCTTAAAAAGATATGTATTTAAAATTCAACGAGGCGGGCATACGTAATGGACCCGATTTACAATCTAGATGTCATGCTACAGTTATTTATTTATTATTTATAATTATTGTTTATATTGTCTACTAATTTTGTGACTTGAAATTCCGTGAGTTTTCCAGGTTTTCCATGATACTTTTTTTTTCCCAAATTGCCTGAGTTCTTAGTATAGTGGAACATGTACATAATATGCAAGTCACTTTTTTTAATCGCACCCAGTTCAAGCATCTTGTATATTATTTTTAGTTCACAAGTGAAAAGAGGAAGATAATTTCTTTAAAATAGAGGATTTTATTACACTGAAAAAATCCGGTCAGCAATAGGTCGAACCCACAACCTCTGCCTTGCCAGGTCAGTGCTTCGACCAATTTTGGGCAGTTTGACCTCATAATTTTCCCTGAGTTTCCCTCATAATTTTCCCTGAGTTTCCCTCATAAATTATAGATTTTCCTGAGTATTCAATGAGTGTACCAGAGTTATAAAATTCCCTGAGTATTCCAGGTTTTCCAGGGTGGTAGACACCCAGTGTTTATTTGTAATGAGAGGTTAGCTTTGTTAACATTATTTTACAAGTAAGAAACGAATAATATCAATGAGACAATTGGTCGTACAATTAAGCGACAAAAACCACCGATGAACTTCTAAGCTAAGCCAAATGCGAAAATGCAAAAAGATAGAATGATCTGATTTAATGTGAATTATGTTTTAACGATAATTGATGGTGTTATCTTTATGGAACTAAGTGTTTGTTTAAGAGGAATTAATATCTTTAAGGCTATACAAATATTAAGAGTATGCGTTCATGAAGATGTCTAAATTAGAATTCTTATTGACATCACTAACGTTGCTTACCGTAGTAGAAAAGTTTCGTTACAATTTGTTCCTAGCACTATGCTTTCTTTCTGTAAAACATTCACGATGAAATTGCCTTTACATCGTCCCGGACTTACAAGTAATAATGAATTAAACATAGAAATACAAACTATAAACATCTAAATATTTCGTATATAGCTTTTTGCTTTTACAAACCTGCAGCAGAAAATCTGGCTTGAAACATAATAGATAGAGAAACAGAAACGGTTCAAACGGCTCAAATGGGAAAATAAAAGAGTCGCTCGTTCTCCGATTCTTTCCTGACAGTGAGTAGTAAACATCTTGTGTAATAGTTGCACGCGACCAATGGCAACACTGTTTCTTGGTCCTATTCTGAACCGTTTGGGACCTACTACTAACGTAGAATCCGCACCACAAACGGGTTTGCAGCCGATCCAGAATGAAAGTCAACAGAACCATACACGATGACATTCGTCACCAAAGCGGTTTCTACATACTACTCCATAGTACCTCAAGACTTGGCAACAAGGCCGGCACTTATCAAAGATTAGCTTCATTGACTTTCAGATAGTGCACAGCTTAAACAGGGTGTCCACCAAAAAAAAAAAAAAAACTTTTCCCGGTTCTGGAGACTAAAATCACGTGTTTTTTCTTTTCGCTTTTCGTTGACACATTTTAAGGGTAAAGCTAGAAAAATAAGCTTAAATTTACCTTCCACACGATTAGCAGGGTCAACATATGAAATAGTTTTGGTTAGGTTAAAAATAAGGGGTGATCGAACGTTTGTAGCTTGAAGCATGTCTAACAACCTTTTCTGTTTCCTTTTTTGGACGGGAACATCCACAAATGGGGAAGAACCCAGAGAAACCCTAAAACTCCCAGACTTTTTACTGATTTAAAGAAAATACCCAGACTTATCTAGGTTTTCCATACCGCTGGACATCCTGTAAAATGTTCATGTTCTTGAAGAATAGCCTGAAATTTACTGTAAACAAATGAATTAATAATGTATTCTTTTAAGAAATATCTGAAAAGCGCCAGAAGTCTGTTGATTTTAAGGAGGGAAAATGAGATTTCAGTTAGACAATCTTAATAAATTTATGATAACTGTGAAAGTACTTTCGAAACAATGTGCTTCAAAAACTCGCAAACGGCGGGGCATTTAGAGCATCTTCCGACACTTATTAAAAAGCTGTTAAGTGAAACGTTTTTCACTATACATTATGCAACAAATATGAGTAAGTAAGAATTTGACAAGATCTTTTTCAACACTAGGCTTAATTATTTAATATTAATGAATCATTACTAATTAATCGTAATTTTCTGTTGATGATGACTACGATTAAAAGTGACGCTTTTCTTTCCCTTCTATTCTTATTGGAAGCAAATCCTTCATAACAAATTTTGCCTTCTTCATTATTTCCAGTATTCTGATTCTCTGCTAAAAGAATCATACAGATCTTGTTCTACGGCCTGTCAATACGTTATAGTTATTGCCTGTCTCCGTCTCCTAGTCTTCTCTTTAGATAAACTTTCAATTACACCACACAGCATACAATTTCCCCGTGTAAGCAATGCCGTAAACGGTAAACAGAAAATTAACCGACGGAAAATAGAGTAAACAGGGGGGCATAGATTAATTGGGTTTGTTAGAAACATAGTTCATATTATACTTTTCGGAAACTGAGGGAATGTTTTGTCGAAGAAACGAAGTGACTTTCAATCTCGTATAAGCGCCTGGATGACCAAATAAGAAACCAATATGAAACGTTAAAGTACAGACAAGATATTACCTGAATTCCTTATATTTCAGTGGCACAAAATTTGTTACTAACCAGTGACTTATCTAGGGGTCCGAACATTCTCATATTTCTATTCTTTTCTAAAATTAGAATTGGCCTACTTTTAGGTAGAAATTTTATGTACATTTCATACATATATATATCCTGGACCCTGTACAAAAATATTTGTGTACGTGATTTTGAGTAACGAAAATAAGTTGCTATGTTGTTCTATGTTACTTTTGATACGTTTCCAAAGCTATAAATAACTACTGCGTATATTCGTCAAGTTCTTATAAGCAACGAAAGGTTTGTCTTGTAATTACAAATTGAGATCAATATTTACAGGAGCTTTCAATAGAAGATGTAAGTTTTGTATCTGCTTTAAAACAATTTGCACAATATTGTTAATTGTGATGTAGAAAACGTGCCATTAAAAACCACAGAAGGAGTTTACATTAGTTTCCTTTGCTGTGGTTGATTGATTTATTATTAAAGATTTAAATAAGTTAGTGAGCTTCTAAAGACAGGAGCTACATGCTTTTGGTAAAGTGGGCTCTGAACCACGCCGTGCAATGAACCTCATGAGACCTGAACCGTGGTCACACACACAGAGGGCGAATGCGCTAACCATTCAGATAGCCGGAATCTAATAAGCTGTGGTATTAGCAAGTTGTTTGGATCTATATTTAAATAATTTTAGTAATAATTCCAGTCCAGTCGAACTTGCTGATTCCTTCCACTAATTCTCCGACAATCATCATTAATAGGTTTTCTTCCTTTTTCTTAACAGTATTGGCACTCTTACCTGGTTACTCACTCATTCACTTCTTAAATATAGAACTCTTGTACATAGATGGTAATTTTATCTGCTCCAGATCCACATTTAGAAGCATTTAAACTTCTTTTACTGCTTATTCGTAGGATTCATGTTTTCACTAGTTACTAAACAATACTGCTTTTAGAAAATGATGATACTTTAGTTCAATTTTTCCTTGCGAGACTTATACTTCTAGTATCTCGTTCTCAAATCTTTCCTTGTACCTTTGTTTTGTATTAAAACGGAGAGAGCGCGGAAGGCGGAGGCTGAAGTACACTTCGCCAATTCGTTGATGAATTCCATCTCTATTCTCATGAATTTACAAACCTAACTAAACAAATTAAGCACCCTGTCACTCAAAGAAGGACTGTCACTTTATTTGCGCTCACCAGTCAAGAACCTTTGTGTATCGTTGATAATGTGAAAATTGTACACAGTTCAGAAAAAAAAAAAAAAATCCTCGCCTATACGACGATTATTTTTACTAATTAACAAAGATTCCATTAATGATCATACACATGTATAAATTAAAGTGATTAGCTTCTCGCTAGGATTTTACTAAAAAATGTACAAAATATTTATTACTATTCGGTTACTATACGTTACGTGCAATGTTTCAACTAGTTACAAAGTAGACTTTAAACCTAAAATTTAGTAAGTACTCATTTTTTTGTTTTCCTTTCTTTAAAAACAACTTACCAATGACTTGGGTTGCTTCTCCATCTGTAACCACCATTTGCTCGCATTTCACACAAAACAGTTTCACCGTCTTCGTTACATTTTTAGCTATTATTTTACTCAAAGCAACGTCCACCAAAGAAATACTCAGTTCACTACAAAATAAAGAAACAGAGTTAATATTAGACATTTGGCAATAAACATAAACAAACCATGTCAATCCACTAACAGCTATCTTATAATAGCATTTACTGTTCAATACACATACCTGCCTATACATACAAATCGTTCAAGCACTATTGCTTCAGAATAACCAAGTAATCTACTGTTGCAATGATTTGGTATAGCTATTCTACGATTTTCTCTGTTTTTTTCTCAATTACATCAAAACTGTTATAAACGTGCTAATCGAGCTTGTAAGAACGAGACTAACAGCCTTTATTAAAGCAGGTTCCAAACCAATGCGTTTAACGATCTCAATCTGGTTCGAACCAGGGTCCGAAATTTTCGACGATCCTGTTCAACAATACACTGTCTCCTGACTGTCTGGTTACCCCAGCCTGTTTACTGGACGTATACAGAGTTTCTGACGTTAGACGCGTGACCTCAGTCGATCCCTGTGTTGTGTTGCTGAGGTGAGTTTCCCACCAGGAGTCAAAGCGGTCATTTCATTCGAACCAACCCAATATAATTAACGAAAATAGATGAAGCCAATTTACAATCGGCATGCACAATGCTAACTCTAAAATGCAAACGAATAAAATTAAAAAGCAGAACTGAATCTGCAGGTGGGATTCACCTCTGCATCAACTACACTAGTGACCAACAGCAAGCTCATTTATCCTACAAAATAACACTAGCATAATTCATATCTTCACAAGCCTGCCTTATCAGAAATCACAAATATTTTTTTTTTTTTTTTTTTTAAAGCTAACTAATGGTTTTATTATAAACAAAACCAAAGCGTCCCCGTATAAATTCAAATTATCTTATAACGTACCCAAAACAAGAATCAAAGTCATAGGGCCTGCTAGTTTTAGAGTCAAAGTCATTACTACGCGAATACAGGGGCCTGCCAGTTTTAGAGTCAAAGTCATAGATTTTCCCACCGGTGTGCATGACTAATCAAACGGTGTATGGCTTATCTCTATCGAACTTGTGGCTATTGAGATCTAGTAGGGGTACAAATGGAGAATACTAAGCGATTGAAAAGGACCTGTCAGTTTTAAAGTCACATTCATAGCTTTCCTCGCCGTTGCGGACCATGACGAATCAAACCGTGTATAGATCATCTCTGTCGGACTTATAGTTACTGAGATCTAGGAGGGGCACAAACGGAGAATACTAAGCGACTGGAAAGGACCTCACAGTTTTAAGGTCAAAGTTATTGGTTATTCCACGCTTTCAGGCCATTACAAATCCAATGGTTCATGGCTCATCTCCGTCAGATTTGTAGCTACTGAGATCTAGGAGGGGTACAAAAGGAAAATACTAAGTGATTGAAAAGGATCTGCCAGTTTTAAAGTTTATGTGATAGATTATTCGATGGTTTGAGATCATTACGAATCCAACGGTGGATGGCTCATCTCACTGACTTGTAGTACTGAGATCCAGGAGGGGGACAAACAGTGATTCACCCAGAAGATTTCATTCGGGGGGGGGGGTTGACGAAAATTATAAATAATGCATATTGACTCCAATGTACTAAAATCTAAAATAACAATTTTACTTAACAATATGTCGTAATTTCCTAGTTAACCTCAAAATAACATGAACAAGATTTATAGAATCTGCTATTATATACGTATTTCAGTACATGTATAAGTAATACAAGTGTTGAGACTAGTTTTTTCGGGGGAGCAATTGGAAACCTCCTGGGGATGCCTGAAAGAAACAGTGGGCACAAATTGAGAATACTAAGCTGTTGAAAAGGACCTGCCAATTTTAGGGTGAAAGTTATAGGTTATTCCACAGTTTCAGACCATTACGAATACAATGGTGTATGGCTCATCTCTGTCGGACTTGTAGTTACTGAGAACTAGGAGGAGGAAAAATGGAGAATACTAAACGACTAGAAAGGACCTGCCAGTTTTAGAGTCAAACTAATAGTTTTTTCCACACTTCCAGACTATTACGAATCTAACGGTGTTGTTTATCTTTGTAGGGCTTAAAGCTACTGAGATCTAGGAAGGGAGGGGGGTTACAAAGAAACACAGATGGACAATACTGAGCGATTGAAGAAGGCCTGCCAGTTTTAGAGTTTACATGATACATTATTCCATGGTTTGAGACCATTATGAATCCAACGGTATATGGCTGATCTCTGTCGGACTTGTAGCTACTGAGATCTAGGAGGGGCACAAATTAAGAATACTACGCGATTAAAGAGGACCTGCCAGTTTTAGATTCAAACTGATAATACCCCACCGTTTTAGACAATGACGAATCCAATGGTGTATAGTTCACCTCTGTGTGACTTGTAGTTACTGAGATCTAGGGGTGGGGACAAACCTACCATGCGAAAATATGTAATGAAAATGGAGAAAACTAAGCAACTGAAAAGGACCTGTCAGTTTAGAGTCAAAGTCATAATTTTCTTCACCGTTTGAGATCATGACGAATCCAATGGTGTATAGTTCACCTCTGTGTGACTTGTAGTTGCTGAGATCTTGGGGGGGGGGGGAACAGGCAAACAGGACAATCGCTATATCTTCCTTTATTCACTGACGTTCATACGGGTGCGCTAAAATGAACATAGTATTTACATGTGACGGAAGTACCCACAAGTGACTGAAGCTACCATGAATGAACCTTACCTGCTGACGCTTGTTAGTTAAGTGCGACAACTCTTTATTGGTTCTATAAGCTCACGAAAAATTGTTCTAATTTAACATGAGCACGAATTCCTAATTAAAATAACATAAGCGACCGATACGAGAAAGATGCATAGCAAAATAATTACTTAACATTGATTGCAATATCCGTTTGTTCCTATAATTAACAACGCCAGTTAGAACAATCCATTAAGTACTGACAGGGTGGTTTTGGGTCATACATATAAATTTCCATTTGTAAGACGCGCACTCCATTACTAGGTTTGATTTTTGATAGCAAAATATGATAATAAACGAATAAATATGGAATTATTTCTTCGAAAATATTTTATTAAAGAACTCACCTTGCTATTACCCGAACGACACCATCCACCTCCTCCTGTGAAGGCACTGCATCTCCACTTGAAAACATTAAGTTGATTGGGTCAAAGAGACGAGACATCGATAAGGACAAGTATGCAGTCTCAAATGGAAGAACTACTTCACGGCTGAAAAGAAATGAAATTCAAGGACTAATTTCTGACTAAATACTATGTGGACACAGGAGCTAACACACTTTGCGAACAATGCAGTTCACAGCTCCAACCAGGAATAAATCCCATCAAATTTCTGGTCGGACGTAAATACTGAGGCAAGAGAGGAACGAGACATGAGAGAACGAAGAGAGTTGGGTGAGCAACGATACTAGCAGCCACTACATTAACTTTTATCATAGACCAGCCTTCTCATCTAGGAAGATCATTCTGCCCGTCTGTCTGTTCGTCTGGCCCTGCCAACCTGGGGGCCCTGGGCTACCGCCGTGCCATTCATTGAAGGAGATTTGAGGTCTGGGCTACATCACTGAACTAGCACGCCAGTTAGTTCCTGGAAAACGTTCCTCTCTAGTATTGGAAGTCCGTCGTTGGAATGACGATCCCTTCTCGTCTGGACCAGGATTATTTGGTGAGTGGAGATCTGATTAGAATGTCTGGAATTGGTTATTCATTGTCGTTGGTGAGATGCATTCTGGCCGTTTGCTATGATTAAACCCGTATTTTGTAAAAGGGCAATAAATCCCCTATTTTTGTAGAACCCATTATTTTATGGCATTTATCATTTCTCTATGCCTAGTGTCACCCCCTTTATTGTATGACTTTTCTGTAGCTACGAAATAAACCATGGAATACACCCAGTATTCGCATCTTTAAGGTAAGATTTCTCAGTCACAACGGGCGAATGCCACGATGATACTCAACCTCCTCGATTTCCGTTTGAAGGAGGCTACACGGATGGAGGCGCCATCATTTTAAATCCTTTCTATTCTGCATGGCGAAAACGCTATTTTTTGGCGTTCTGTTTTTGTCCCTCCCACTCATCCGGCCTAAGTTTCTTTTTGTAAGTTTTAGATGTAAAGTTTGTGCAAAATGTAAGTTTAACACCAGTTTTGGGCGGAGATTTTTCTCCTCACCCTGCCCTGTTTCTTTCTGGCGGCTTGCGAAAGCAGCCCTCCCTGCAAGCTTTTTGCCATGTTGGGGAAGTGCTCTAGCGACATAACAGACACTTTGGAGGGTATCAAAATGGTAGAACAGCTGTCATCACGGTACACGACCGACACTTTCAAGAAATGGTATGTTGTAAAAGGCGCTAAATGCAAGGTCCCTACCGGCCGAACACGTAGAAATCCCCCTTGGAT
>JAGDQP010012509.1:22548-41381 GCA_022664845.1 Lepisma saccharinum
GTTGGTTTTTGTAGGAAATGCAGTGCATACAGATCCAAGGTAATATGCCTCTTTCTTCAGAAGTTACTGACACAAGAGTTTCTCCAGTTATCGAGTCCAGCTCAAGGTCGGGAGCTGACCGCTAGAAGAATGTATCTGAATTATCTCGCATCCAATTTTTTTTCTAGACTTCTTTTTGGTCTTTTTTCCCACCTCCATAAAAGGTCATTGTTTCATCCTTTATAACACAGCAAATAGTGGCAGAGCGCGATCTTTAATGGTAAATGCAAGTTTAAGACCTGTAGGCACTTTGCCTCAGATCAGATGTGCCAAACTCATGCTCAAAATTCCCAAAAATGAATGCGTAGATTAAATTCTTTTCGGCATTTTTTTTTTTTGAAATTAGTGGATTTTCGTTCTTCGGAATTTTTACGGCCACCGATTGTTATGAATTGTAGCACACTTGTTTGTTTGTTTTCTTTCTAAAAATCAAATCCTCGTAACATAAGAGTGTATCTTCGCGCGTTCTGGGTTTTAATGAATTCTTATGGTCGTTTTGAGGAATGGTTCCTTTATTTTGGAGACACCTTTTTTGTGCGTGAGTGATTTTCGAATATGTGAATTTTTGTTTCCCACTTTTGTGATCCCCTGGTAGTTGGTCCGTGACGGGTTGTAGCCAGTTTTTCGTTGACAGTCCAGTGGCGTTGCTGATATCGAGAATCAGTGTTTCTCAAACTTCTGGTTTGTAGCGTGTCGATGTTTCTTTTGTGGAATGGTGTAGGACGTTTTCGTACTGATCATCGGATTGTTTGTGTGGGTCTATAGGCTGCAAGCGTGTTCTTTCAGCAAATAGTCGTGTGAATGAGAAATTTGTTTTCGAGGACACGACCGAATGCTGTGGCCACCCGCATTCCGGTGAGTTCGCTCGTGTGTGAGTGCTTGTGGAATTCTGAGCCGATCGATTATAGAGTTTCTCTAAATCGCCTGCAAGTTTATCCCCTGCCTTCTTTTCAGTGTGTATGGCTAAGTACTCGACAAAAGCAGCTCTTTTGGTTGACAATAGTGTTGTAGGGTCGTAGAAATGTCTACAATTGTTTAGGTGTTTTCATGTAAAATGTACTTGACAGCATTCTGTTGGAAGTCGGCAAGTTTCCCTCAAATTTTGGACTTTTTTGCAAGTTTTCTTGAAATCGGTGCTACAATCAACAAGGCTGTCATTATGTTGTAAAAATCAGTTTGGTTCAAGCTTCAAGAAATTTACTGTTAATTCATTGACTATTGTTTGCTTGCGATGTGCCAGTCGGCATCGACATGTTCTTCTCTCACCCCGTCCTTCTGTTCAGTTCTTACCGATGCAGTAGTTTTGTTGTTACGTGAAGTCAATATTATGCTGATCATGCTTTCTTATGTTGACGCTGATGTTTTCTTTCTCCGGAGTTCTTTCCTGTTGTCTTGTATAGGCCGAACCTTTTTTTTTTTTTTTATTATAAATACAAGTAAGGACTATTGGTTGAACTCACTTTGGAAATGTTTTCTTACGGAAGTCAACAATACGGACTTTAGGTCAATTACGAATTGTGGTTCTGATGCATCCGTAGAGGAGTTCCATGACTGTTTCAATGGTCACTATTATTCTGTATTGTATACTGTCATCTTGTGGCATTCTTACTTTGATTACTGTGCTTTATCTACCCGAACCTTTGTGAATAGACTCTCTACATCGAAGCTGACCATGATATCTGTGGCTGGATAGAGATCTACTTACCTGTTATTACAAAGTGTGCTGATTTTTTGATGAAGGAATCGTATTCCAAATAGCGTTGATATAAGCGGTAGTAAATATCAGCTTATCACATAAGTAATGTATTTTTGCACCGCGAGGAAAAGAATGATAACTCACCTGCAACTCTACCGTTAGACAGGAAAATAGCCTCCATCAGACCCCACAACACTCCTCTACCTGTCAACCAGTTGTTGAATCCCCCGCTGAAAGAAGTCACCGGTCTTGGAGACAAAGAACTGGGTTACTGTTCGTCGTACGTCATCCTCATTTTGCAGTATTTTCCAGGAAAGGTGGTTTCGCAGGTTGTGAAAAAAGACAGTGGTTTGTTGGTACAAGATCTCGTGAAAACGCCGAGTGAGGGAGTTTCTCCCAGCCACATTCCTCGATCTTAGCACAGGTTCTTTTTGCCGTGTGTGAGCACGCATTATCACCGTGGATGAGCACACCTTTGCGATTAACCAGAGCAGGACGTTTCTCCAACAATTTCGTTAGAGCTGCTGACAGTAGACGGTCTGGTTACGTGGCAAGAGCTCAAAATGGATTATCCCATTGATATCCCACCAAACACTCAACATCACTTTCCAGGGATGGAGATCCTGTTTTGGCACAGTTCCTGCGGCCTCCCTCTTTAGGAACCCACTGCCGTTTGCGTGTAGTGTTATGGTAGAGGACCCACTTTTCATCTCCTGTCACTATTCTATCCAGAAATAGCTTTATGGTCTGTGAAGGGTGAGCAGGGCACTGCAGATGTCAACTCGCTGCTGCTTCTGTTGAGGCGTAAACGCATGGGGTACCCATTTTCTGAGTACCCAAGGTCCTGCAGATGATGATAAACGTTCGAATGGGTGACATGGAGTTCACTGTCCAGTTCGTCAACAATTTGCATTGGATTTGCCTCCACCACTGCTCGCAGGGCATCGTGGTCCAGCTGCACAGGTCTCCCTTCTCGTGGGTTATCGGTGATGCTGGTGTCCCCAGACCGAAACCTCTGGCACATCCACAGCACCCTGATCATAAACAGCATTGATCTTTCGTGCCGCTGCGCTGGCTGTATGTTCCTGGTGAAATTAATGCAGAATGACATGCCGTATATGGTCCTCCGACCCTACCATGATCAAACACAAGCAACACTTCCAAAATGTTGAGCAAACCATTGTCCTTCTACACAATCAAGTGCCCTATATGACTCAGCTATGGCACGTGCCGTCTACTTCACTATTCGCTCGTCAGATGGCGTTACTGTAGCGGTCATCGCATATACGACATTACTTATGGGATAAGCTTATACTTAGCCAGATTTTGTTCTAATGAATTAATAAAACTTAATATTGGTCTAAGTAATACTACAGGTTTATGTATATTTGAAATACCATGCATGCGTGGAGGCTTGCTGAAGTGGGGTAACATGCGTTTCAGCGTAGGATCCCGTTTCGTTGACTAGTTTTCGTACTGCTCGTGTTATCTTTCTTTCTATTCTTCGTGTTAGGTCATAGTGTACACCTTAGTATTTGTCAATGCTTATCAGTGATTCCAGTTTATCACTGTTGTCCATTACAACTGCCGCGTTGCCTTTATCTGTGGGGAATATTTTTACTGGTAGACATTTTCTAAAGGAATGATAGTGCTTTTGATCCATGTTCAGTGATATTATTCTTCGGAAGTCTAGCTTCTCTGGAGCTGATCTTACTATCCATCTGTATTCCCTGTCTTGTTCTGGTTGTAGGTTAAGCATTACGATTCGAGTGCCGCAATGATGTCCAGATATGGTCTGGCTGCGATTGGGCAGTTCAGTTCTTTCGACAGAACTAGTAATTCTGTGTTATTGTACAACTCTGTTACCCTCTTTAGTAGCTCCAGTTTTCTCTGCTGCATTTCCTCTTTTTTTCTGTTTACGCACTTGGAAGTTCATCTGACAACTTTCTCCATGTAGTAGAAGTCATCTACAGAGAAAAGGTTGCTGAGCCTGAGTTCTGTTTCATGTATGTCAAGATTTAGTTGCCTCTTAGTTTGCCTGAGGGAGTTGATTGTGTCTCGAAGAAGCGCTTAGCTTCCTTCTGTCACAATAATTTCATTTGTGTTACTTTTTAATGGTGTTTTCAAGTCTTACTCCCTTGGGTATGACCCTTAGATCACGGAATTTTTAGAGAAATGTTAGAAGGCTAGATAGAAGCAGAAAAAATGTAGTAGCTCCCTCCAAACGTAGAAGTTGGGGTATATACTATTAGATGAACAAAGTTCAATTAAAGATATACGGCAAATCAAATGTAATTGACTCTTGAAAGATATCGGTCCTGAGGGGACAATTTCAATTCTAAAATTTTAAGACGTGGATGATGAGTAAAAGTAAGTGTATCATTTTGTTTTAGAACACTGATATTAACAGATTCGATGACATTGAACTCACAATTCGAAAAATAATCATTAAACGGACAATGATTATTAAGTGAATACTGTCAACTTTTTCTTAGTAAGAAAATAATCTTTTGACTAATTTATCTATATCTTATTTATATAACACAAGTGTCACTAAATTTTATTTTTAACCCATGAAAATATCCTATTATCCAAGAATAAAAATTAGGTACAAATTTTTAAAACATGAAACATTTGCAGCTTTTATTTATAGTAACTTACAATAATAATAATACGATTCTCTGATACTTCTATTACATTATTATAATTTAACGTAAGATATTTGCACAAAATGTTAAGAAATTTCTTCAATCCAGTTTCTATATAAATTCATATTTCTCAAAAACACTTTCAACAAAGAATAATATCACATTGCACACAAACTGGTAAATAATACTATGCACAATTCATAGAAAATTTTCTCTCTATTTTATGGGAACAAATAGGGCATCTATTATTTTTCTTTCTTTTGAACATATAATCATTTCACATTCATTAACATTTTGATTTATTTCCGGAAAAACTGAAGATCATCCTCACAACAGAAAAAAGTTATACAGCCTACAATAACCTGGACTATACTTTTTCTTAAGAAAGTAGCTGCAACAAGGACACAATTAAGGCACTAGCTGAAGCAGAAGTGAAGGTTAGGAGATTCAAGTCAATTTCGTAAAACAGAATTTACGAATCAATTTCGTAAAACATAAAGAGAAATCTTCCACTGAGTTCTGATAACCCTGGTATATTGATCAAAGGCTTTAATATATCGTAGGACCCGACAAGAAACACAAAGAAATGTTGTATGTGTATAAATTACACTTAAGAAACGTAAAGTGCGTGGCTAGCATTAGTAAAGCTAAATGATCTTACACTACAGATTGTTACTTTAGTGACAATGCTACACGTCTATGTGCCATTCGTGCCTCATTCTATTGCACACTGCTATCAACATTCTTTTCTCAATTTGTCAGACCATGCACATCGGCTGTCGTAACCGATAAAAAATGTCCATTTTTGTATATCCAAGAACCGTTAATGATTTTGCCATGAACAGCAGCCCGCTTTCTTCCACTTGACAGATACTGTGCTTAATTACTATAATCGTCATTATAAAATACAAGGTAACCAAATATGTTTTTGTCGTTTTTGACGTCCCATTAATAATGTGTCCACAAAAAGGAAACGAAATGACGCACGTGCCAAGCGATCGAAAGTTAGTCTGACCAGCGACCTTCAGTAATACAGGCACGGTGCTCCCACACAGCAGCCATAGCTCTTACACTGTAAAAGAGAAATGGAGGTACCCAAACAGCTTGTTCGCGTGTATTTGTTGTATGACTTGAAAGGGGCCTGTCAGCTGCCACATCAAGTTGCCGCATATGCAAGGCATTTGGTGAGAATGCCGTGAACGAACGCACCGCCAGCATTGGTTCCAGACATCCCGCTCGGGAGATGTGTCTTGCTGATAAACCTCGCAGTGGACGACCACATGTTGGATGACGAGGGCCTGAAAGCAGCCATCGAGGAGGACAGTGGTCTAACGTGTGATGAACTTGCAGAAAGGTTAAATGTTATCGCTGAAACAGTCAGACTGCATCTGCATCGGCTACGGAAGTCATACAGCTAAGCAAGTGGGTACCCAACACATTGTTGGCAGCTAACAAGGAACAACGAGTGACAGTCTGTCCTTGCTCACTCGGCACCTGAACACATACATATTTGATCGTTTGCTCACTGGTGACGAAAAGTGGTTCCTCTATGACACTTCCAAGCGTACCAGACATTGGTTGTCGCCAAGTAACCCTGTTCCTCACACCTCTGCACCCACGAAAGATTATGCTTGCTGTATGGTGGACTTGTCGCCAAGTGGTGAATTACGAGCTCCTTCCACTTCGTCAGACCATCACTGCTGACCTCTACTCACAGCAGTTGCAAAAGTGCACCGTGCATTGCGGCAGAAGAAGCCGGCATTGGTGAATCGCAAGGGTGTGCTTTTCTTTGACGACAATTTCAAGCCACATGTGGCAGAGGGTCCGGGAGACCCTTCAGCAACTTGGCTGGATGACACTGTGCCATGCACCATATTCACCGGGCCTTGCGCCAACAAATTACCACTTGTTTCATTCCCTCGACAACCACCTCCGTGGGAGATCCTTCGCCAACGAGAGACCTGCGAAACACACTAACAGACTTCTTTGCCTCGAAGACAGCCGACTTCTACCACCACAGTATTGTGCAGCTGCAGTAACGTTGGCAAAAGGTGTTGGATGATGACAGAGCCTACTTCGAAATCTAAAGTAAACGGAAAAAATTTTTTTGTTACCTTGTATATCCAATGCGAGATCCTACTGGAATGTCAATTCAATGTGTAAATGCAGAATGGCTACTAACACAATTTTCCAGTTGAACTTCATGGGTTTAACTTTCGCTCTGATGATTTACTCACGAGCTCGCAATCGATAATTAAATGACTTTTCTTTCTTTTCTTTTTTGAAAATCTTTTGCACTCTACTGCGGAAAATTTGGAAACAACAGTCATTAAGCCATAAGAATATAAAATACAAAGCATTTCAGTATTAACCTGATATCCCATGTTGTTAGCGCTTTCATTTTCTGGGTGAACAATTGTGAGTTCTATACCTAGTGGGACTCTGAATTATACTGTCGATCCAGATACCAACTGGGGAACCACTTAAATAAAGAAGCAGTGGCCTGCGATCTACAAAGCCGGAAATACGGTAACGAAAGGCACTGAATTGGCCCCGCAACATTCTATTGAACTATAACCAACCTGGCAGTCCAGGCTACTTTCGGGCTGTCACGCCACTCTGGCTCAGGTAGGGTAGGAAAGAGGATACTGAAAGAGTCGGCCTATTTTGAAGGTACCATCCTGGCATTTGCCTGGCGTGACTGAGGAGAAACCCTGGAAAAAAATCTCAATCAAGACGGGGGCTGATGTGATCGTTCCTAGGACCTACAGATTCCTAAGCCATCGCTCTACCAGCTGAGCTACGGACGCTCAGTAACAGTACTACGGTTTTACGGCTTTAAGAGATCGTGGGAATCCTGTGCGCCTAACACCCGAATCTGGAGGTTCGTCTGTATAGTTCATGAACGAAGGTAGAGAAAAGTGAATAAAGCAAATACAATCCAACAAGCTAGTAGCAGAAAGATGGGAAATTCTAAAACGGCAATTGACTTCGATTTTGAATCGAATAGGGTACACTTAGGCTCATTCTACACGAGCGGGGGAAACGCGGCGGTTTTACTGCGAGCAACCACGACTTGTAACAAAACACACGCTGTTAAATGTACATGTCTACACGAGCGTCTTCACTGCGCGGTTTGACACGTACAATTAAAAGCATGGATCTTGTTACAGGACGCGGTAAAACCACCGCGTGTTTCCTGCTCATGTAGAAGGAGCCTTAAACTGAATCACTCATAAGAAATACAAAAAAATGTTCGATTTTGTAATGACTGCAAATGTACCAACATCGTGATACTTACTTGAACTCTAAAGTTCCCAGAGCCTCCCCATCTCTATACACCTCGTCAACTTGTGTAGTGCAAATTTCCACACCTGTCCCTGTTGAAAAGTTTGAGCTAAACTGCTGAATTCGCTTCCACAAGTCGAGATATAGGCGGAGAAGTTTGGGATATTCACCCTCAAAAGCCTGCTTGATAAACATAGAGGCTAAGGAAGAAAATAAAAAATATCGTGAATGGTGTTTATTAATAATAATATTAAAATTAATATCTTACAGACTATGTTACAAAATACCGAATAGACGATAAATGTAGAAACACCACAGAAATGAAAATTAAAGACAAGAAAGAACAAGCGAGAGATACCAAAACATCTCACCAAGTTTACGATTTGCCCAAGCACTTAGATGAAACTGAACACACCCCATATCATATACCAGCCTGATTCACATATTAAGAGATCTCTCTAAGAATCGTGTATCGTAACTAAAATACCGATCCTCGACACAGACAGGAATTTTTAATAAAACTAGGTTTCCGTTTTTAGATATTTTATCGAGGAAAAATTAAATAAACATTCCACAATTACCCAGATTTAGTAAATGTTCAAACAAATTTAAGTTTCTCTTTTATTATTTTATTATATAAAATAACCAGACACAAACTTTCTCAAAATATATAAAAAAGAAAAAGAATTTTAAAAAATAAACATGAAAAACCATTATGAATTCCTGTTATACAATACTACCTCATCCAATAGCAATTTAATACCTGACAATAACAATTTAATAATATTTACATCTTTTTTTGATTTTTAGGTTACAAGTGCGTTTCTTTCTTTTCTACCTTCTTTTGCGTTTCTTCCTTCTTTTTGCCTTCTACCTTCTTTACCTCCAAATCAAAATATTATGTTTCTTTACAATAGTTTAAATTTGTTCACTACAAGAGGTTTACGGAGGATACACAAGTGACAAAAGGATATATTGGAAGAACACATTGTCAGAAACCTGGGATAATATTCGGTGTTTTAATCAATAACATGTTACCTTGCTTTCCAAAATACGAGAAACCAGGATCAGGCGTAATATTTCCAGCACTCTACATTTTCCATTGCAATTTTTAAAATCTTTTTTACCAAAGAAAGTCTGCAATTTATTTTAATGCATTTTCAGTTTAAATTTACCATTCTGATATATAAAAAAATATTTCCACAAATACTTTAATAACTTGCCAAGCTCACTGAAAAAAGAAAATTTCAAACAAACAATTCATGTAACGTTACTAAACACACAATAAAAAAAAAACGCTTAAAAAAAAAGACTTGCATCATTTACAATTAATGTTACCTTACCTTGTGCTGCCTGTAACAGTTCCTGAGACAGAACGTTAGTTACAGTATCCCAGAAGTTTCTCTCTAACTGGAATGTCTCATCTTTGCATTCACTTTTTAAGAGTTCCATAAAACAGATATGAGAGCCAGGGTCTCTCTTTTTCGCCAACACTCGCTGTAACAGTGAAACCTGGCAACATTCAGCATGAATGCCATCCATCAGTTTCTCCAACGATGACCAAAGCATGGTGCGGAAAGCAGCAGTATTTCCAGGACTTGGCATTACGGCTCTTCCAGGCCCACCTTAATAAAACAAAGAGAGAGAAAAATGCATACGATCAAGAACGTAGAATCAAATACAATACTCTTCTGTCAAATTTACGCCTCTGTACGTTCTAAATCAGGGCGTCTACTGACTTTTTGAAAATGTAACCCTTGACTTTTCTTGACCTTTTGCGAAAAAAAATAACTGACCATTCTTAAGCATGACCTGTACTGATCAAGCAGATTCAACCTAATAAAATTTTGAAAAGGTAAGTAAAAGAAGAATGCGTCGAAAACAGGCAATTGTGGAGGTTACCCATTTTCTTTTGAAGTGATTGTGAAGGTTTCCTCTCCAAGGAGAAGGGGGGAATCTAAAATTAGATCTACTAATCACAGACCAGTCTATCAGTTACACAATCTACAAAAGAGAGAGAGAAAAAAAAACAATAACTTTTTCATGGTAACACTCACACACTAATGAATACTTCAGATGCATATTAGTGACAAAAATGAGAGATTAAATGAAAATACACATATAAGAATAAAACAAGAAAAGGAAATATGAGTGTACAAAAAAAAAAAAAAAAAAAAAAAAAAAAACCTGACATGGAAGAAAGAAGTCCCAGAAATTGCAAATTGTGTACAGGGACATTCCATTGTGACGGGTGTGACATCCACACTAACAACCACATATATATGTGCAGTCTTCTAGACTACAATAGTATAATACTCAATCAGCAATTGCTGAGTTATTCCTATATACGAGAGGTTAATGGTGGTTGTAATGATGATCATGTCCACTCTCTTTTAAAAACAAAACTAGACACTTGAATGTTGTTTTTCTTTTACTAAGCGGAGTGTGACTGCTGATCCAGCCATATTAAAACAAACGATACAAACAAAAACAGAATGTACCTTTAGCCAGGTGAAAGTAAATTATTTCTGTTTCTGTATTTACCATATGACGCAAGTCTATGCAATGGGAAGATTTATGAAATTCGGAAAAAATAAAATGATAAAAAGATTTTTTCTTTGATTTTCTTTATTTCCTTGACCTTGTAGACACCTTGTCAATCAATCAATGTTGTTTCTACGTAATTCACTAATGGATTACAATAGTAATGTATTAAGGAAAGAACGTTCTTCAGACACTGACTGATTATTTGAGACCAAGAGTTTTTATTTTATTTTATTTCATTCATTTTAAAACTGAAAATCTGCGCTTCTGTTTGTATTTCGCATTTTGTCCTTTTTACAGTCACAATATCTCACACTTTGTAAAGTCTTGGGAAAACTGTGAAGAACAGGTACAATGGGCATGCAATACTACAAATTCAAATAACAACAATGAAGCAGCACCACCAGCAAATGTAATACACTTTCTGTTATAGTCTGCTTCCTCCCTGCGGAAGCTCTTAGGAGTAATATTTGCAGACTCCTAGCTCTCTCTCTCTCATACACTTTTTATTATTATTATTTTATTTTTTTTTCTGCATATGAGACAAAGAGATCTAATTTTAAGTTCTACTGCACATCATAATTGCTGCCAGTTAAAATTAAAATTGTCCACGTGCTGCCATCTAGTGAGCATATTTTCAGTCTTTCCATAGATGACTTACTATAGTGAGATCATTATTTTATTAACTGCATATATGTAATTGCATTAAGAATTTAAATATAATGTCTTGTTAAATATAATAACTTCATAAAAAAAATAAAATTAAATCAAAATCAATTATCCATTATATCACACAATATCGTAATGGAGGTACTGCCACAAAGTGTATTTTTTCAAAAACGGGAGAAATATAGATTTTAACGACAGTGAGGCAATAATTAATTTTTATTGAAGACGAAGGTGATTTGTGGATAGGAAATGGAGGAGAGAAATGGACTATCTTTCCAGGTGCCTAAGTAAGTGATCTTTTTTTTTATTATTATTATTATTATTATTATTATTATTATAGACGTTGTGAGTCTGAAGACGACGCTTGTACGTTATTTTTCAGTGGTATGACAGCATACAGCTTCGTAGCAGAAAATCTGATTTTTTTTTTTTAAGAAAAAATCACTTTCATTGCTGAGGTAAAATCTTACATTAAATTAACGAAATAATCCTGGATTGACAACGTATGTGAGGATGCTGCTATGCGCAAACTGAAGTATTTTTTAGTTCCAACTGAAAACACAGTGTAAAGCGGACACACAAAATAATTTGAAGAATAGTATTATAATAATCAATGAACGCTACTCATTTTCACTGAGTTAGTACAACGAACATTTAGACATGTATTTTGTTGACAATTCTGTCAAGATTTAGGGAAATCACTTCACTTTCCACACAAGAGTTTATCACGATAAATTAACTCTAACAGAAGAACATTAATGAATCAGGTTTATATAGAAATGTTGACTTGCTTGCTTATTTACCAAGAATAAAAGTTGTAAGCTATTAATTCCAGTCATTTCTACACGATATCCACTTTTCAAAGCGAGCACTCTTAATAATCTTTTCTTTTGAATTAACATTTCTAAACTTTACTGGCATCTATGGCCTAAACCCGTCTCAAATCTGAAAAACTTTAGTAAACTTTATTTTTATATGGGCCTGTCTAGTAACTTTGGACTTCGGCCCGTCACGATTTGCCCCTTAGCTATTAAAATCCACACCCACGCCCCTGCCGGGACTCGAACCCGAGACCTTTGAGCCGTTGGCCTACCGCCGCAGACTGCACGGCCGGCTCTCAAATCTGAAGAATGATGTCTCTTGGCAAACACAACATCCGGACAAAGAGATGGGGAGAACAGAAACTACGTCTTTTATTCCAGGAAATATCCATATATTTGCCTGCTGAACTATCCAAAAAGCCTGAAAAGACCTCCAGTCAGGATAACCTGTGAACTAAGTTAAAATCACCCTGCCAGTGTTAAACAATATAGGAACCAACTTTTCTATTACCGAGCGACGTAGACCAGATGTTAGGGCCTTGGCTTGCCTTCTGAAGGTTGATCGGCCAACCTGACAGCTTCTTCCAGGCTAATGTTGGATGCTACCTTCAAACTAAGCACTGACGACTTTCTTCTCACATCTTTTCCCCCTATTCTACTCCTGCCTGAGGCAAAGATGCCTAAAAATCACAAATGCAATTTAAGAAAATCAACCTTCGTCACTACACTAAAGGGGATGACTAACAGTTGTCCTTCTTTCCGACTAAGATATGAACAATGTTACAAGTAAAAACAACAATTTTATTAAAGTAAGCATGCGGCCACATGCTAGTATATTAGCATGTGGCCACCTACACCACCTACAATACTGAAACTGAATAGTTTATTAGTTCCAGTAAAGGAATGCCCGACGATACGATTTCTTAAAGCAGTTCTTTGCCTCTCTCTCTCTCGGATTCGCTATACTTTGATTTCTGAAAGCAGTTCTTTGGTTTAACGACTTGCATAAAACTGCTTCCAATTGTATTCGTGCAATAGCGTTCAATCAAACCTTCAATGACTTCCCGAAAGCTCAAATTAACAAATTTGAGGGAGAAAAAATTCGTGGATCCAAAGGGTGTTCAATATTCGAATGCAACGGACTTCTTCCACTTTAGTAACAAAAGACAGTTTTCTGAAAACTATCCTAAATGTGTATAAATTTTCTGCTCAGTTAGTAGGGAAAATATACTACGCAATGTTAATCATTTGAAGATTACAAATACAGAATTCCGATGAATCGCTTCTATCGTGATTAACTGTGAGCATCAAATAAATGTGTCATTTATGACCACGATTAACCCGATGATCAAGTTAATCAAATTCAAGAATACCATGAGGGAATAATATCACTACAAAAAATTCTAGAATTCTAGACAATTTTTATTTAAAACACATAGCGTTTAAAGCATTGTAAACATGCAAAATACGTATTTTGTGAGGCAAATTAAAAACAGGTTTTAAAAAACACAAAATAATATTTTAAAAAGGGTTTTGTTTATTAGAAAAAAAAACTTGGTTCAACCTTACGCAACTGAAGGTAAGCCGTGTAAGAGAGCACGATTTAATTTGGGTTGTAGCGTAATGCAGTTTAGTTTACTGTTGGTACTTACTGGCGTTGATGAGCATTCTTCAAATGGGTGGAGAAGATTGTGCATTTTTCTAACGTTTAAATAGTAATGTTTGCTGTCATGATCATAGAAATGGATTGCCTACTTCTTAAAGTATCTAGACGTTTCGTTCTGCAATCATGGAAACGAATATTGCTCTTGAAACGTTAGAAAAGTGAAAAAAATTTGCTCCATCCATTTGAAGACTGCTCATCAATTCCGGCAAAAAACCAATTACAGCGCCCGACCGGGTAGCCGTGCGTCTATGGCGTTAGGCCATGGTAGGTTCGAGTCCCGATAGGGGCATGGGTGTGGATTTCAACTAGAACGTGACGGGCCGAAGTCAAAAGTTACTAGACTGGCCCATATAAAATAAAAAAGTTTGCACAAGATTTTACCAATTACAGAATTTGTTTAGTCTTTAGCGTATCATGACTTTCTTTATTAGCTGAATTTAGTTTTCGATATAAGAAAGAACGAAGTTCATTTTTATGCTCATGTTTTATAGAAGTGCTATATCGAAAAATACATTGAGTTATATACCACAAAATTAGCACACTCTATTTCTCCAAAATACTCAGGCCAACAAAATATTTTCTTTATTAGCACTTTTCCCTTTTATCAAACAATAATTTAAAAGTATTACATTAACTATATCTCTTCGAAAGAGCACATAAGTAGTCTCTCTAAATCTCAATATGTAAGTTTACGATTAAACTACTGAAGATAAATTGTAAAGATAAGACAATTAAAATACTAAAACTGAAAAATGACTGTGAAAAACTACCAAACTAAAATTAAATGAACTTATTTTTATGCATACCTCTGTTTTTAGATACTGTTGTTGATGCTTTCGTCAGATTCTGTATATCCAGTGCCTGTTGAACTTGTTCATTGATTTTGTGCTTTGCTGACTCCAATACCTCGGTGACAATACTTCGGAGGGATCCTAAATTATAAAAGACTTGCAATGCTGTTCCCACCTAAAGAAAAAAGCAGCAAAAGATATGTCAATTGTACTTTCGCCAAACACTTCATTCATGTCCTCTCCTTTTATTATCACTGATTAACTATCTAGGTACAAATTCAAAAGCCTTTTTTTCTTCATAGTTCTGGATTCCTTGGTCCTACGGACCCAGCACGGTACGACCGATACCATGGCTTGACAAACCCACCTTTTGCCAAAAGAGATCAAGTAAAAAGCCGCAGTGAAAGATTCTAAATGGCAGTACCACTTAAACACTAGCCTAGGAGTAATGTATAAAACCTAAAAAATATTTGCCATGATGGCTGGCCTGAGTAATATGACACTCCATGATTGTTGGATGCTCTTACTTAAAGTTTCCCCAACTGATATGCTAACAAATAATATCTTTAACAAATGAAACAGATATAAAAATACTGCGCAAATGAAACAAATACCCAGCACTGAAAAAAGAAAACTGCTTCAACGTTAACGACCATAGATGATTCTGGTTTCATGCTTCATTTCATTGTATTCTTGCACCTGGTCCACCCCACAAATACAACACTATAGAAGAATCTACAGGAGGAAAGGTAGTGTAGGTATATATAGTGTATTATTTTAATTAATAGTAATTAAAGATTTGTTAGAAACTTCTCGAAGAACGCAAGAACAACCTGGTAGTTCTGAAATTAGCACAGTTAAAGACTCTTAGGGCCCACAATACCGAGCGGCCGTGGCTCAATGGAAGAGCGTTGGCTAAGCATTCGGGAGGTCCTGGGATCCTGACTGAGGTTTTTCCCTGTCATACCAGGCAAATGCTGTGATGATACATACACGATAGCCCTGGCTGTCTACCTTCCAACATCCTCTCCCCCACCCTATCCCGGCCTGAGCCTAAGATGAATAAAAGCCATAAAATAAATTCAAAATTCTTGTTGCGCTCATCAGCAGAGCAGTAGTCCTAACCCTAGTAATACCACGACGACTTTACAAAATATTTTATTTATTATTATATTACAACAACCTAGACACTAAAGAATGCTGACTATCATCTTTTAGCTTGGAAAAGTATTCCTCAAGCCTGTCGGCTCGATTATCACTATTTTGTGTAGTAAGATATATGCTATTACTCCACTACATATGTTATACTTTAAACATTTCTGATATTCATTACAAAATGAAATGCTGATTAAAAAATGAGCATAAAAAATTATCGCTGGCTTGGCGACTAATTTTTCCGAACATTTTCCAATTTATATCTAGACCCAGAAATCAGCATCTATGATATTCTGAACTTCAGTTGCTCAGATCTTCTTGGCAGTGTTTTATACGCATAAGAATCTCATACTCTAGGTTGGGTACGTCGTGGCTTTGAACAACAGTTTTATATTGGAGCGTTCCTCAAGAGCGCTCCAACTTGAATATTTCCTATACTATGGAACAATTGAGCTTATGAATCATAATACGACTAAAACGCGTAAGATATGATAAATCAACTACCTGAGCCTGAGATGCCTAAACACCATTAATAAGTTCAAAATATGATTACGCATCTTTGACTCAGGCCGGAATAGAGTACGGGATAGGATATGAGAAGGAAGTCGGACAGTGCCTAGTTTGAAGATACCATCTTATTAGCCTGGTGTCACTAAGAAAAAAACTTGGGAAAACATCATTAGTCAGGATGGCCAGCACCTAAATTCGAATCCAGGATGGATAGATGAACAATAGAGAGAAAGAAAATGTTCATCACCACACTGCTTATACTATTAATCACGACAGAATCTTGATATATATTTATGATCTCCAAAGGGCGATACAATGTTTCGGTTTAGTTCTCTTTATCTAACAAAACAAAATTCCGGGAGAATTAACAATAAATCATCCTGAATAGACATGTTCTTGAAATACATTACTTTAAATTAAGTGATCCGCATATTGCTGAAATGCAAGACATGTGGTCCACAGGAAATTTCGGATTAAGAATTTGTACCGTCTCCTGAAGAAAGATTCAGAGGAACTCCTACAGACAATAACAGACACTAAATGAATCATGAGGTCCAACTAAAACAAAATTAGCGGCCTGAGCCTTAGATGCCTAAAGGCCTTAAATAAAATTCAAGTTCAGAACAAGGTTATATTATAGACACTTTGCCATGCAAATTAACAACAAAATCAATAGAAATTCATAATTCTCATCCATACCTGTGTTTGATTTTGAGTTTCAAGCCCCTGAGTCATCATCAGTTTTGCCTGCCTTTCAACCTCTGCTCGGTGCACGCGAGCCATCCGTTGATCTTCTTCAATGACTTCAAGGCCTGAGAGATCAATATCTTGTGAAAGTTGATCTACGAAGAAACAGAAAAGATATAGTTAAAGCTATTACAAGATTTCTAGATATCAAAGACTTAATTTATGCACCAATAGAGGTCACATGTATAGCAATATTATCTTACAAATAGCTGTATGGTGAGCAACGTTACCCGAGTAGCGGTAATGCCACGTGCGTGTTGTTTATTTGTGCTTCATGGGTGCACAAGTAAGGGGGAAAAATATGCAAAAGCCAACAACAATCAGTTAATTAAAGTTTACCGTTCTAGCAGTTCGTTGATTCTTGCTTCACGAGGGAAGATCTCGGTTTTGTTTTGGACCAGACTGCGTTTTGTGGCAGTTTACCTTTTAGGTATAATATAATAACATATAACATAATAATTACCACAGGCGTGACAGGCCGATAGGCCCTGAGCCTTTTCCCAACGCCATCTGTCCGTGTTTGGTGGAACTGCATCCACCTGAGTGACGGCTGTGTGGTCAGCACTGTGCGCACATAACCACGGACAGGCGTATCAGGGCCTTTCTAGATTGAGTAGCCGTCACCTCTTTATTCACGTGACTCCCCAGTTTGCCTCACGACGCTGGGTGGACGCCGTAAAGTGGGAATCCATCTGGAAATTGAACCAGGGACCACGCAGACATGAGTACAATGCTCTAACCACGACTATGGAGCCCCTACCTTTTACGTATAAAGAAGCTAAAATACTAAGGCGTACTATTAGGTCAGTTCCAAACTAACAAGAGTCAAAATCTGCATAACACCTTATCCATCTAAAAATGTTCCTTACTGTCACCCGGCTGAGATGGTAGCGTGCTGTATGCATGAGCCAGAGATCGAAGGTTCGAGTCCCTTCACGTAAGAGTATTTTACTTTTTTTCTCACCGTAGTACAAACTAATTACAATAGAGGAAAAACATAATTGTGAAAGATTTTTAAAATAACATATGACAGCCGCAATGACCGGGACTCGAACCTGGATCTTATAATTTCCGGTTTAGTATGCTGTCATTTTTCTGTATAGATTTCAACATTTACCATTATAGAAGGTTCTTCTGTGAAAAGAAGTCATTCGAAAAAGCTTTTTGTAGAACATGTACCATCTGTGGTCGAAAAAAAAAAGTGTTTCAGAGAACTTGGTTAATTTCTAACATTATTTTGCAGATAAATATTTGTAGATATACGAAGTCACGTGGTGTATACCACGAAAAATTGTAAATAAGGAACATGTAAAGTCCCAACAAAGAAAACCTTTTGTATTACGAGACATCTGTTCTTTTTTATTATTAGGTCGACACAGTAGTCGTACTCAACAAGCTTTTCCACACAACATTGTTAACGTTCCAACACGAGCGCTTATCGAATAAAAAAATGTTCCATAATTTTATATTTTTCATTATAATATATGAAATACATATTCTGTTTAACAAAAAAATAGAGAGAAATATGCACGTACCGAGATTCGAACCTGTAATCTCCCGCTCGTGAAGAAAGCACGCCACCAACTCAACTACTCTGATCCCTGTTACTTTGAAACTAGGCAAATAGTGCACCCTAGTATTTAAATATCTTTACACTCGAAGATTAAATGACCACCCCACCAAGCCTGTTCCTCAACTACACCTTATCTTGTCAGTTTAGCATAAATGTTGACATAAGCACTACTAATTTCCACGTCGTCATTATTAGGTTTGAATAATAGAAAAGCCTGAAATGACGATAAACAAAGACTACCAGAAAAAGACACAAATTATTCAGTGTACTTATAGAATTAGCATTTGTATGGGAATAAGCGTTGAAGTCAAGAAAAGAAACATGTCTCAGCAAAACACTACATCACTTCTCTACGAACTGTAAGAACAATGTACAACAAATTTAAATTACATATGTTAAACTGTTGTTACTTACTTATGTGAGTTAAACATACGTGTTACTTATGTGAGTGTTGTTTGTAAATCTCGCGGACTATCTAAAAATGCACATCCGACGTTTCGCTGTAATATCACGCAGCATAGTCATGTAAATTAAAACACATGAGACATAGGCAGATAAAGGAAAATATGTACAAAAAAGCAATACATAGAATAAAGAGATTGAAAATAAAAACATATTATATAAAGCATCATGTCTGCGTTGTTGCAGCAATGCCAAAAACGGGTAGTGAGGAGATAGTGCTGAGC
>JAGDQP010012510.1:0-16291 GCA_022664845.1 Lepisma saccharinum
TTAGAACGCTACGGGATCACGGGGAATTTCCTTGACTTACTAATATTATTTTTTTTTAGAAATCGACAAATACGTATAAAAATTAATTCAGGTTTACTACCTAAATTTACTGTTGAAAACGGGATTACACAAGGGAACCCATTATCACCTCTTTTATTCAGCATTGGCATGAGTCTTTTACTTCATAAATTACAATTATTGTCACCTAAAGTAGCTATTTATCGTGAAAGTTTTACAGCACAGGCATACATAGATGATTTGATTCATTTCTTACCCAATCCTACATCCGTCCCACAGATTTTACGCGAGTATGAAGATGCTTCGGGAGCCGTTCTCAACCCACAGAAGACAAAAATTCTTACTATGAACCCAACAAATGCTAGTCTTTATAGGCGTTATTTTGAAACGCCCGATGTTGTTCGGATCCTGGGTATTCAGTGGTCACGCAGCCTCTCTACGTCCACTCAGTTAACGTATGATAATTTATACATAAAATATAGCGCGGTGATTCAAAGCTTTTTACAACGGGACCTCAACTTATATGACCGTGTCCAATGCTTAAAACAATACATTTTTAGCCTCATTTGGTACGTTGCTCAGGTTCTTCCACCCCCAAAAGCAATCATGACGAAACTTCGCAGTAAGGCCCTGGTTTATCTTTGGTTTCACCAACCGCTCAAAGTTGCCCATGACGTCATATGCTTACCGTATGCGGAGGGCGGCTTATATTTCCAAAATATGGAAACTCAAAATTTTAGTCTTGTCCTCCATCGAATTATTCAAAACTTATATGAGTACTATGACTCCATCTCGGGTGTGGTGCTTGGTGCTGCGTTTGGTAGCATGGATTTAAGTCTGTCATTATCGATTTATCCTTGAGGATACAAATATCCATACTTGAAACCATATCTGATTGAAATAGCCTATAGTCTGAAGGAGAACGCACATTTAGATCAGTATAATGTTAAAAGGCTGTATCAGCGATATAACAATGTGTATCAGAGATATAACAATGAACAAGAACTAGCCCCCATCCCAAGAATAAGTTTCCTCTATCCACAGCATCAATGGCATAGAATTTGGGCTAATATAAATGCCAAATGTATTCCTAAATTTTGTAAATCAGTATGGTACAAAGTAGTTCACGATATTTTTATGTCAACGGAAAAATTATTTTTATTAGGTTTCACGCAATCAGACAAATGTAAACATTGTAAGGTCACAGCGACCACACAACACATGATTGCAGAGTGCGTGCGCATTCAACCTGTCTGGAAACAATATCAAAGATTGCTGGGGCTGATTTGTAGAACTAATCCCGAGTACATTGCTTATGATCAATATATCCGTTTTCCTGCATTCTCTTTATATCCTGTCATGAAGCATAATAGTGTAATCTGGATAACAGCACAAACATTAAATTTTATACTACAAAAACGAACTTATTATAGTGTAGAGGTGTATACCACCATGCTG
Source organism: Lepisma saccharinum (assembly GCA_022664845.1). Lineage (NCBI taxonomy): Eukaryota > Metazoa > Arthropoda > Insecta > Zygentoma > Lepismatidae > Lepisma > Lepisma saccharinum. Next base: position 1,477 of record JAGDQP010012510.1, read on the forward strand.
TTGAGTGCGGCTCAATTTTGGCCTAAAAATCAACAGAAGAACCTGTTTGCGAATTACCTAACAGTGATAAACATGTAACTCTTTGATCGTTTTTTTTGGTTGTTGGCGTTTTTTTTATACTCTGTCCGACTAGTCAATATAGGTTTTTTGCTGGTTGTAAAATTTCTCTCTGCTTAACAGATGGAACACCCTAGCATTAACGAATTTGATCATTAGCAATTCTTTATATATGTAAGTGCAATGATATTTTCTTGCAAATAATGTAATTGTACCTAGCAATAAAAAAAGTAGCTAAGTGGTTAAAGCGTCTGACCAGTGTGCTTGTGGACCCTGGATCGAAACCCAACCGCTTCAACTTTTTTTTAATTTTAAAGGAATATTACTTTTTATTCTTTTCTACTTTAAAAATCTACTTTTCTACATTTCTGCTTGAATGAAATACGTTGGAACAGTCAACACGCATTTTACATGCATATATACACGCATTTTGAAAGTTTACATACAGAAAGTAAAACGTTAAACCGAAAACTGGCTGAATGTAGGTTAATCCAGAAAGAGGAGGCAGCTCAGCTGCCTCCATTTCTTTGGATGAACGCTGTATCTCCCACTTATACAGTGCAGCACACTCATCATAATCTGAGAGCGTCACACATTGACCATACTATATTAATAATTTACACAAAAAACTATTGTGATTAGAGAAATAGTTCCAAATACATTTTGTTCAGCATTTGTCCCTAAAACAACATACAAAAGCCATTTATTTTTCATTAAGTATTCTGCAGTGTATAGTACTTTTTATATCTGGAACGTCACCCATTGACATACTTATGTAGTCGATTTTTATAATGCTTGCCAGGGCGTGATGACAATTATCAAGACAAACTAATAGTTTCTATCAATATAGAAAAGAACGAAGTTTAATTTACCATTTTTTTAATTTTAAATTCCTACATTTTTATCTGAATAATTAACTAAGATGAAGTAAAGTTGTTACTATTTTCGTGCATTTTCAAATAACCCCAAAACAGAAGCTAATTCCACCATTGTACAAATGACTTTTTCATTTTATTATGTAAATATGAATCGCATATATTCTAAGAATCGATCACGCTAATTAAAATAAATCCAAGATACGTTTCAATTTTTACCATCTGGTATGACACATTCGTGGGATTGCTCAATTATAAGTCAAGATATGATTTGGTTATACACAACTACGCTGTTAAGTATGTGATACTGTCACATTAATAGTTGACCCACGTGAAAAGATAAATTGGTCTCCAACGTTACTTTAATATGTGTCCTTACTGTAACATGAGTAACAAAGTGAAGTAGGTGAGTAGAATATCATATATATTACAGTAGAATAATTGAGTCTACTATAATTGAGTCTATTGATATAAATCTGAAATAAGAGAACTTGATAAAGTAGAAATCAAGACAATTATAAATGTCTGTGAATGCTTAGTAAGAAATCTACTTGGGAATAGTTAAATACTAAAGACAGTAGTAAACTGAGAAGGATCGTACTTTATTAAAGGATAAGCTACCCTTGCACCAGCCTCCACACGTGTACCGCTGTAAGAATCCTCTTCAGTTCAAGACGCAAGATATTTGATTATAATAGCAACGTTGTTCTACGACTGCCTGTATCTCTATAACCGTTCATTTACAGTCAGAATTTCAAAATATAAGATGCCTAGATCAATTTACATATACACATCCAAATATACGTCCCCATTTCCGAGATGTGGACACTTTCGGTTCATGAACTTTGGACTTTAACGACCAGTATCACTAACGATTATTAAATTTATAGAACGTACACTTTCAAATCTCCATAACACGCAAAGTACACAACTTTCCGATGCTCATAACACAACTTTCCGAAGAAAAAATATACTTTTCTAAATAGAATCAAAGACGTATTCAAATTATGTGTCACTTGACCCACGTTGTATTTAAGAAATGTGAAGATTTTGCCACTAGACCTCAATGAATGAGACAACACACTTCACATTGATCACAATGTGGTTAAATACAGTCGCTTCAACGGTATAATGGGTAGCTTATTGTAATCGCAATGATTAATAGGATAAAATCTTTCTTATGTTGATATTTTCATATGTATACTTAATAAACGGGCGAAAAGAAAATTCTTCCGAAGTATACGGCAAAATTAAAAAATAATATTTTCGTAAACAGAATGAACATACCTTTCAAGTGATGTACCACTCGACTCATGTTGCCTTTTAAGAAAATTGAAGGTTTTGATGCTAGACCGTGGAGAATTTATCTCAATAATATTCCTAGCAGTCATCGTCTATTGTTTGATGAGTTGTTGAGGATATTTATAATGTTCAATAGCGTAAAATATTACATTTTGGGATAAATGGCTGTGTTTAATAAGTAAAGGTTTACAATGCAATTTGTCCCAAAGTATTCAGTCAAAGTCAAAAAGAAAACTATTTTTGTAATTAGAATCGAAGTATCTTTCAAAAGATGTGCTACTCGATCCATGCTGCAATTTAAAAAAATGAAGTCTTTGTCACTAGACCGCGGAGGATGGGGTAACACACTTAAAATTGTCACAATATTTCGTCCCCCTCGAAACCAAAGTTAACGTGTTTCGATATTTTCCTAACAAACCACTCTATCACGAGATAAAGAGGGTGTCAACTTTTAAATGCACCACCCTGTATACATGCACTACCCTTGGGAAAGTTCGTGGCGACTCCCTTGGTTGGGTGAAATACTATGGAATTATGAAGGTCTAATAACGTGTACACGTTTATTGCGTTTGACTGTTTTATCAGTTTGAATATCACACACTTTCAACCCAACTAATAAGGAAAATAAACACGAACATATCGAGCGTCCTTGATACGAAATGGTATCTCGTTATTGTTTTGTAATTTGTTTCACGTGCCATACAGTTTCAAATCTATAAACATAATTCGTGGAGACATGATGTAACGATTAGACAGTATTCAGTCTACAATTAGAACTAGTGTATAGTATGTTGGCTACCGAGGTGTACTTCACAAGATCTTTAATAATGTGAGACTTAAAAATGAATGTCTGCAAAATATTTTAAAATGAATTGACTCTATAAGATAAGTAGAATTTTAGGGACTTGTTATTAATGTCCAAACTCAGTTCATATTCATCTAATGAAGATACGTACAGGATTTGTCATGTTGAAGTCCCAACCACTCAGTTAAATGAATCATCACTGGAATTGAATCCCGGACTACGCGGACAGAAATCAATCATGAAAAGTATTCGGCCCGAACGGTTGCTACATAACATTAGGTACGTAGTATGTTGCACAGAAAATATAAAAGCAATTTGTGACAGATTTTAAATTGGTCCCTTATATTAAGGTTCTGGAAATTATGTTCACTAGAAAAGTGGGCAAGAAGTAAATATTTTTGTCGTTGATATGCATATACCCATATGCAAGTTGTCAGTGATACAAGTACAACAATGAATAACGATATACGTATCGTCAAAATTCATCCGACTCATGTTGATATGGTAGGGACAAATTATGCCATTATATTTAACTCTCCACTAATACACCCACATAGCATAAGCCGTCCCTAAGGCGTACTTTTAATATCGCAAACCACAGTAAAATGGTTAATCCCGGTGAGATGCCAAAATCCTGTTTGAGAAGGATACGCATGGAACAGTTTTAAGATGTTCCGTTTACACATGCATAGGGACAAAAAAAATAACATTCCACTGAAATATGTCTTGAAAATTTTCAAGAACCAGTTGCCGAAAAGAGTGAACTTAGAATGTCTACGCGATACAAGAATACGGGATATCTGCTACACCCCAACCCCTATTACAAACACAGCCACCCAAATTTGGAACATCTTTGATTGTAAATGACACATTAATTGAACCTTTTGAGGGATTTGTATGTGAACTTAGATCGCTCACAGCGAACAGCAAATGCCATGCTTAAGCATTTGACTCTTCCAATAAAAACAAAATTCGATTTCTCTTTGCGACCCTTCAAGAGCCTATCTAGTTGAACACAAAAAGATTGCAAATTATAAGGCTCGGGTTAGGTTAGTCAAGACAAACCTCGAAAAAATTCTATATCGTTGTGTCGGGCACGATTGGACTGAAAATGGAGAACCCGTTTAGTGTGACCTAAAAAAACCTTCCAGACAGATGTACTAGAAAATGTTCCAGAAAGCCAGGCATTAGATGAAGACGAAGAAAAGGATTAACACTTTCATATGTTGGCAAAGAACCTGGAAAACTTATTCAGAATAGCCAACAGAATACCGCAAACCACCAGCAACCATCCCATAAGTTACCTAATTTTAAACTGGTTTTTAGGATTTCTATTCGATGTCCCATTGAAATCTTAGAGAATGGCCCGATTTTTCGGGGTCTTGAAAGAGCATAAGTATATCCTTGGGAGTCTGACGTCCAACAGTGATCTAATTAGTTTATCTCCGGGACGTCATGATATTCTGCTAGTACATCATCTGGATGTCCAATTGTTGTTCTTGTGCTGTGTCGGTAGATTTTTAGAACTCTAGGGTAGTATATCCCTCCAGCTGTGGGCCACTTTGACAGCTGTGGGAAATTATTCATATTTATTTAACTTCTTTGTTGTTCTACATGAGGTTGTGAGCTCCTACAGATGCGATCTAGCGATTTTGGTAATTGGGGTTGCACACCATTTCGTTCAATGGTCCCCAGCTTCAATTAAGCCCGTGACAACTGACACTTCAACTCCCTCTAAAACAAAGCGGTTCCAAATTCTAAAAAATCTGGAGAGTATTACACTAATTATGATTTCACGCCCACGTCTTGTTTGGAACATTTTTGTAAACTGAAATACGTCAATGCCTTGTTCTAAACATTTACTCAAAAATTTATTCGCTGCACAAAAGAACCCTATTTTCACCCTCTTGTGGACGTGCCGGTGGCACGATGCACCACATTATAGTTTATGCTGTGTAACATAGATAGCGCATACACTAGACATGTGTCCACATAAGTTTCTGTTTTCTATATAAAAATTACTATAAAAATATAAAAATGACTGAAAGTATGTTTAAACGCGCATCACACGAAAACTGCCTAACTGATTACAATGATTTTTGCACATAAACAGATACTGGACTCGTTTATAAATACAGCATATTTTTATTAACAGGATATTTTATTATCGCCAACTAATGGAGAACTAAAGTCATGACGTTACATCCGGTTGGTTACCATAGCAACAGCAGAGGCGAAGTCTAAACAAACAGTAGCTTTGAGGGCAGAAAGGTAGAAAATCAGTTGTAGGATTAGTGTCTGTTGATATTTTTGAACTGTTGATTATTTCAATGACGAGCGAAAACTGATTGAAAGAGTAGAAAATGCTGTGGAGTCCAAACATGTACGTTTACTTATATATGGCCAAGATTTGATGCTGATACGAGAGAAAGTGCAAGAAAAGACATTATGAACAATACATATAAGAAGTTGATCTGCGTCGCTGATTTTTATTCCAGTAATTTATGTTTTTATGAAATACACATAAATGTTTTATTAACTTTCTAAATCTTGATTTACGCTACCTTGTATACTTTACCTATTATATCAATTTCAGCGGCTGTACATATGGTACAAGTGTTTCGTTTAAGCAGTCATATTTATCTTCTTGAGTGTGTGTCCCTAACTATAACCGAATTAGCAATTTCAGTTTGTTACTTATGTGTAATTATCACCTTTTCAAATCAAGAACTCATCAATGAACGACGAATTATTCTCATACGAGTAATCATATGAACATATTCAAAATTGCATTTATTGGCATTGCGAGAAATTTATTTACTTGGCTTCTTCCACGTCTTCTTTTAATTTCAGTCCTTTAGAAACAGGAAAAGAGAAACACGCGTCGCTTTCATTGTGATGATGAAAATCTGATATAAAGCACAAAACCATAACGAGTTGTTGAATATCGAACACTGCAAACCTACTGTTAAACACCTGTTTGTTTAGACTATAACATGGCTTCCTGCCGGACCTGACGTAAGATTGTATTCCTCCATTAATAAAAATAGTAATTTCATTGTTTATAACAATGCAATAAATACATTGTTTCCACTTTTAAGCTAAAACAACAATCTGAATTAAATAAATAGTTTATATTTTTTAAATTAAATTTGATTTCTTGTAAATAAAAATATTTAGGTCTAAGGTTTTAAAGCATTATAGTCGTATTTGGCAGTAGTATTAGTTATAGTTGTTGTATTAGTAATTGTAGTAGTAATAGTAGTAGTAATAATAGTAGTAGTAATGGTGGTGGTGGTGTTGTCGCAAACATATGTTATTCACCTCGCACCAACGGGCGGATACTTTAGCTAGTTCATTGTATATCACATTCATTATATGCCACTGCTTGCAATATTTTAGAAAATAATTCTTAGAATGCTTTTGTCGCTACAAGATGTCAAATGTCGATTGCTATATCTGAATTATAGTTACCGCTCCGCGTCCCGTAGTGTAAGTGTATTTTCCTCCTTAATAGCAACACTTTTAAAAAATAGATATGAACCCTGAGATCATTGAACGAATGTTTAGGGACGTAGCAGAAGAAGGAAGTGAATAAGATTTAATTGAATCAGATACAGAACATGAAATGATACAAGCCGAAAAACAAACCAGTAACTCTAAACAATCAGTGGGTTAATAGATGGTAATGAACTGTTTACACTATATAGTGATGAATTGTTTACAGAGCTCAGTGATGAAATATGACGCTACGTGCGATACGCAAGCGCAGGAAACGACGCATGAGAGACGGGGAAGTAGCGCTCCACATAGTTTCGACCTACATCAGGAAGTGAGGTCCGGGTAGTCAGTCGCATGTTCGATCGCTACTTTCCCAAAGCGCCCAGGAGTGCTCCTCAGAGCGGAAGGCACGGGAACACTGCGAGAAAAGTTAAGTGTCCTGGCCGGGATTTCAAACCGGACTGTCCTATTCGTAGTCAAGCGCGCTACCGCCTGAACCACGGGGACTCCTTAGTGATGAATTGGAGATTCTAAACATTTTCTAAATATATTTATTCAAGTAAATATTAATATTTCTATTTTATTGCCAAGCAAAAGGTAATAAAATTATGTAAAGAATTACTATCCCACAGACTATAAGGTACAGGGGATAAAATTACCGTACCCATACGGTCATTATAATACAATTTCTATTTCTGTATCTTTCATTTCTATCCATTACTAACCTTGAACTTGTTGCTACGTACTAGTACGGAGCAGAGGACAAAATTTAAATGCCTGTATTTAATTCGCTAGTCAGTTGCACTTGATCGACTACTTCACACATAGACAGGCAGTGATTCCAAGAAACGAACCCCTGGAAGTATTTTATCCGATAAACTCCCATGCCACGCGCAACGGTCTGTGTATTATAGCATGCAGTTTTCTGTGCCAGACTGCAATAAGAAGAATCGAAGCTTTGGCAGGGTTGGAAAATATATCTAAAAATCATTTTGCAAACATTTTTGGTTCTCACTGCCACACTTTCATGTAAATTAACATTATTCGTGCAGGTTACAAATTGTTCACAAGCTGAGGCTTCGGTGGTAGCCTCGACGCTCCACAGTATACGCTCCTGTTGAATATTCAGTTAGTTACAGCTGAGTATGAAGATACCGAAAGAAATTAAAACATCGTTAGTGACGACGTACATCGCTTAATGCGCCTCACCTGTCTCTTGCAGTGGCATGAAACATTTTACCAGATACGCTCCGTAAGCATCATAGTGAATTCGATTTTTTTTCAGTTTCCCAACTCTTGTTCTGATCTAAATCAAATTGAAATCTTGCAGGATAACATGAAACAACCTTCGGGGTTCATCAGACAATTTATCTGATTACTAAACAGCAATTTGAGTAGGTGGCGTCGTATTAAAGAAAACAGCAATTCCTTAGGTTTATCATCAAAATTCAGGTTGTTGTTACATCATTAGGTACTCTAGTATATAGTAGATAAGTGTCTTAATTAAAGAGGGCATTTATTCTACATATGTATCGGTATATTAGACATTTTAAACAGTAAACTAATTACCCCATTTTTATAAATATATTCCCTTTAATTTAATAAGTTCTATGACGATATTGTTGGCATTGCTTTTTCTTATAAATAGCATACCAGGTGTGTAAATATGAAACAGAAATTTGTGCATAGACTGCGTTAGCTGTCACTGTGATTACCGTAAAACTGCGCCCTTGGAGCTACTTGTTTGTTTTGACTGCTGATAACGATTTGCAGCTCACAACCAGACAAGTTTCATGTCATAGTGTAGTGTTTAATTGAACTTGGCACAATTTGTACCTACAAACTACGATGTGCGGACAGCATTGATTTTTTGTTACCATTTGAAGAAAACTGCTGCATAATCGCATCGCATGCTTATCAAAGCTTACGGTGATCACGTTCTTGGTAAGTTACAGTGTTATGCGTGGTTTACAAAATCTAAAAGTGGCGATTTTGACGTGAGAAACGAAGAACGTGGAAGACCACCAAAAAAGTTTGAAGACAGCGAATTGCAAGCTTTGATGGATGAAGGTGACGCTCAAACACAACAACAACTCGCGGATCAATTAAATGTGACAGGAGAAGTAGTTTTCATACGTTTAAAAGCCATCGGTAAGATTCAGAAGGTGGGAAAATGGGTTCCACATGCATTGGCTGAACGACAGCTGGAAAACCGAAAAGCCACTTGCGAAATTCTGCTCGCCAGGTACAAAAGGAAATCATTTCTCCATCGAATTGTGACTGTTGACGAAAAGTGGATCTATTTCGAGAATCCTAAGTTCATGGGTTACTCCAAGAGAACCGGCGACATCGACTGCAAGACCAAATCGCTATGGACGGAAGACAATGCTTTGTGTTTAGTGGGATCAGAAGGGAGTGATCTATTATGAACTGCTGAAACCTGGCGAAACTGTTAATACCCAACATTACCGACAACAAGTGATCGATTTGCATCAAGCTTTGCGTGAAAAACGACCAGAATATGACCAAAGACAACATAAATTGATTGTGCTTCACGATAAAGCACCCTTCTACACAGGAAAACCGGTCAAGGAAACGATTGCGACGTTTGACTCGGAAATCCTTCCGCATACGGCTTACTCACCAGACTTGGTACCTTCCGATTTTCACTTATTTGCATCCATGGGACACGCACTTGCTGCCAGCGCTTCACATCTTACAAAGATGTACCGAAATGGCTTGATGACTGGTTTGCAGCAGAAGAGGCACAGGTTTTATTGGTCTGGCATCCACACATTGTCGGAACGATGTCGATAATGTATCGCTAGCGATGGCCAAATACTTCGAATAAAATAGTTCTTAGCATTGTCATCCAATCACTGTGTCTTTTCTGTACATAAATTCCGGTTTCATATTTAAGCACCTGGTAGGTATTGGTTTAATATAAAAAAAAGAGTAAATGTATGTTGTGCAATCTACGATATATTCCTTTCTATAACAGTAGGTATTGAATGTTTCCTGCGTGTAAAATATATATATATATATTGACTCAAATGTGAAATGAAATACGGTTTATGAAGAGAAACTTATGGATGTAACATGGATATGAAACATATTGATAATATATAACGTATTATAGTTAAAACATGTAACAATTTGAGAACAGTAATGCCATAAAATGTTCTCCAAAAGTCTTCCCATTTAACATTTTCTTCCCTTTATTAGTTAAGTATATCAATCAGATACAAGAGTCTCTGCAATATCGTGAACGGAAATGCATGTTTATTTGACTGACGTTCCAATATTTGTTCCGACTACAAATAATTCATTATTAAATAAACCAGAAAGCGGAATGAAGTCCACCTACGTAATAAGCAGCGCCATTGATTTCTTAATTGCTTATGATTATTCTGAAGTTTGTAACACGCAATATCTAACGGCGAATCAATATACTTCTTACATTTACACACTGCGTAACGACTTCGGAATTTAATGAGAAACAAGTACATTCAGGCGGTACTAAGGTAAGAATTCTAAAATTATTTACGGATGTAGGAGAATTAAGGTTAATTATGATAATACTGAAAGTACTAAAAGCGAGAATTAAATCTTAACATATTTCCTCAAAATTATTTCTACATAATATGCGGTAAATAAAATTAGTGTACTTTGTAAAAAACTTTGATTTTTAAATTCTTTTGAATAATTAAAAAAAAACGTGTAAAGAAATATTGAGAAGCGTACATGATGTTTTAATATTTATCCTGCAGAATAAATTTCAACGGTTTTCCGAATCAGGGAAATATGACGTTCGAAACAGTTGGTGACCTTGAATATCGAATATTTATCACTCTTCTAAATAAAAGGAAGATTCTAGGGGAAAAGTATGGTCCTAAGAAGAGGTTTCCGATCTTTCCTGCCCCTGATATTGACAGAAAACTGACGTTGGTTATTTTCGACAACAGTTTGATGCGGGTTCTCTACCCCTACGCACAGTGCGGCTGATTCCAAAAAAGCTGCCCAAAAACTCAAGTAAATCATCTCAAAATCTGTACTCGTTTTTTTTTCGTTTTTTTTTTGGAGGGAGTCGCTGATTACAAATCTGAAGTCAGAGTTGAAAAATATAACCCCTTCATCACCTATTGACAACCCCTATTCCTGAAACAGTTTATATATCATGTTATAATCAAGATGAATATCGTTTTGATTTTTTGGGGGATCGCTGATTATGAATCTGAAGTCACAGCTGCAAAATTTAAACCCCTTAACAAAATGTTAACAATTTAGCGTACTTAAATGATATTTTTTAAATGAAACATTACGTTGATTTTTTAATAAATTATTCCTGATTGCATGTAGATTGAGTAATAATTAATAAATATATTTGCAAATGCTTTGGTACATAATAACAGTTATGATAAAATTATTTTTTGAAAAATTAGTTTTTATTGATTACAATCATAAAACAATTGTATTAAAATGTAATTACATAAAGATCTGTTTCATTATCAGGCAATAAATTTATAGATGCACCAGTGTCTTCGAACACTCTGAACTTGAAACATCGATTTGTTCATCTTCTTGACTAACAATCACACTTAGTTGAAGCCAATAGCAAACTAACAACTTCAATTGACAAGCCGTCCCTCTCTCTCTCTCTCTCTCTGTATAGACACACACACACACACACACACATACACACACACACCTACACACATGCACAAACATACACACTTATTCCATGTCTTCCAATTTCTCTTATTTTGAGGCTAGAATTGTGGAAAACAACCTTGCAGGATGCTTCTATATTTCGCTTTTCATTTAGTCATTTATTCTAATAATGTAAGTTTCACTTGCTTTGTTTCACTGGGCGCTCTGCCCCCTAGGCCTCCGTGGGGGCTGCATTTTCATAACGCAGGTTTGCCCCATTTATTGTAACCTACTCTTGGTCATACACCTTTATACTAAATTTCATATCTTTAGCTTCAGTGGTCTGAAAAATGGAATTTTGGGCGGCCATTTAGATTAAACAGGGCGACTTTTTCAAAATGTTGTAATGCCATATTTCGGATGTCTAGCTCAAAACGGTGTGAAAAATTGTCCTGTTTGGATCCAATATGGAGACGTTTTCAAAATTTATAATATTTTCCTTTGCCTTGTAGTTATGATGTATCTTCATACCAGATTTGGTGCTTCTAACTCCAGTAGTTTGGCCTGTGAATTATGATGAATGAGTCAGTCAGTCAGTGACCATGGGGCTACTATATCGTACGTGGTTGTCAAAAACTTGAATAAAAACAGGGGGTAAGTTCGGGCAGATTTGTTTGTTTTATATTGAAGAAAATACATTTTTCTATAGCTTAAAATAAGTCCGAGAGCGGAGCAACAAGGAGCAACATAACGTTTTCATAATAACGTATCGTATTTTAAAGATTTCAATTAATAAAAATGAATAACAATTATAGTTTCACTAATTATTTATATTTGACAAATTATTATTTCGTAACTTTTTAAATATATATTTCACGTATTTTCAAACGTTGATTCCATTTCATTTGATTATGATCTGCTTCAATCTAAAGATTTTATAGGTTTTAACTTTCAACACGCACGTCGTTTACTGCCTCAGTAACACAATTGATGCCAATCGAACAACGGTAGCTTTGCAACTTCTATTCTGGGACAGGTAAAAGAAAAATTAACACTTTCATAAGTAATTTCTGACCATTATATATGTACTGTAACCAACACAACATGAAAAAGATTCCTAACTTGTTACACTTTTGGGACCTTTGGTCAGTTTTTTGGAATCGCCCGCACTGTGATACGTACTGGTTATGAGAATTGATTATATCATTCCTTGTGAAACAAGACTAATCTGTAAATGGAACTAATAATGGAAATTCGGGATTTTCTGTAACTTGCGTCATAAACCACTCACAAAAGTGTGATCGTGGGAGATAATCAGTTCGCTCGAGAGGATGAATGCGTTGTAAATGCCAAGGATATAGAAGTTATTCGTGAAATAGACGCCAAATTACGTTTTGTGCAACACCTTCAATGGCAGCAGCTTTTCGGATACTGATTTCCGGATGTTCGTCTGCTAAGCTAATAAGGAAATATTTTTTGCTCGATTAAAAATTATGGTGCAAAAATATCTTATTCCTGAAGAATGTGATACGCTGAGATTAGAAATGACGATCATTCATTTGTAACGCGTTGATTTTTCACGATAAAAGTCTTGCTGATGAGTCCAAAAAATTGAAATTGTAAGGCGTGAAATTCGGTGAACAAAGGAGGAATTTGATAAAAACGGTGCTTGTTTAAAAGCGATAGTGTGGGTCGGATAGTCTATGGAATGATTAAAACAACCATATTTTCCAACCAAATAAGATTTTCGCACTTTCACATTTTTTAACGACCTGAGTTTACATGCCTAAAGGCCTTAAAATAAAATTCAAATTCAAATTAACATTTTCTGAAGATGCTAAGGTCAATTATTTTTTACACGATGCACCATGTGTTTCAAGTGATCCAGAGAAGGAAAGCAAAGAGGCTCAGTTGGTAGAGCGTTAGCTTCGCAATCGGAAGGACCCAGTTCTAATTCCGAGTGCCGCACATCCTAATAGAGATTTTCCTTCTTCCCTCGATCACACCAGGCGCATGCTTGGATGGTACCTTGAATAAGTCCGGATCCAATTTTTTCTTTACCCTGTTTCCTCCTCTATCCCAGCCTGCAACATAGATGCAAGTTATGAGAGTCAAAAATAAAATTAAGGCTCATCAGATCAGTTGAGCGAGGAATCTCATAATGGATTGGTTACTTTTGAGGGCACCGAGGCGAGAGGAAAAGTGCTGACTGTGAGTTTTGATGTAATTTTCTCTGCTCTAACAAGCAAGATGGCGCGCATTCCATAACGCTGATGAGGAGTAAGAGTACATGGATATACAACTCCGCAATGTTGGAGCTGTCAGCAAAGGTCCGCCGAACACTTGATTTCACACCCCTTCATCTCTGTATTTGAAACTATCTACAAGGCAGAGCATCGGGAAAATCAACGACCTACACCATCTCCAGCAAAAAATTAAAAAATACTTGCGCCGCTGTTGAACCCAATATCCTTCGAAAGGTCCATAACGATTTGAAAAAATAATGGGTTTATGTGTCCGCCCAAATGTATACCACTTTAACCACATGTTCTAGGACTTAGATTTCTTGAAACAAGCTTGCATAAATCGATATACCACATGACCCACTTTCCATTATAAATTCTCGAGCAGATTCCAAGATGGCAACTTTCATGATTCTCATCTCCTGTATCTGTTAACGCCACATTCACGTTACTTCAATTCAATATTTTTTCTTACTCCCTTCACGCGTTTACGACTAACAAGGTTGTTTACAGTCTTTTGTATTATACACTATTTGAGTAGTCATTGGTAAGTTTGGGGAGCAAGATAGCAATTCACAGATTAATGATCGTCCTTCCTGATCTCAGAGTATCACATTCTTCAGGAGAAACATATTTTCGCTCCATAATGTTTGTTCGACCAAAAAAACATTCCGTTGTAATTACTTGTTCCTCTTGTTCAGGTTGAAGCACAGTTCTTGGTCTTCCACGGTCACGCATTGCACTAAATCTACGTTTCTCTAAGATGCCTGTCAATGGCAAGATATGTCCTTATATTTGGAACCTGGCGGTTTGGAAAATATTTTTTAAAAAGACGTTGCGCAACCAAGGCATTACCCTCGGCACGGCCATGCATATCGACTTTTTCACTAAATGAATACGCCATTTTATGGGAGCCTCACCAAAACTCCACATTTGAAGCACAAAGTCATCTAGCTCTAAACTACTACAGAGTGACTGGCAAAGTATGTACTTTCGAACACACATTCAAGACGAAATTGGTGCTGGAATATGTGTTGTCTAATGTTGTCCCTACAGTGTGTTAAGTAAAGAACAGCAATAGGTAAACTTCGTTTGCTTATTGTGACGTCTGAAGACACTGCTTCATTCTTTGCCAATCACAAGTATTACAAGCATAGTGATCCACAAATGAAACTCTCGCTATTTCTTATTTGTAGCATAAGAATAATATTTCGACGGTTTCTTTGTATTGTTTCTTTCACGTTAATATCTATGTGTATGTGTGAGTGTTTAAAAAGTGTTGGAGATAAAATAATAAGGTAAGGAAAATGTGCTTCTCTAAAAGCCCCTTCCTCGATAATAATAATAATAATAATAATAATAATAATAATAATAATAATAAT
>JAGDQP010012510.1:16301-50101 GCA_022664845.1 Lepisma saccharinum
ATAATAATAATAATAATAATAATAATAATAATAATAATAATAATAATAATAATAATAATAACTAGCAGTAATAATGTCGTTACAAATGTAGTCAAATTTTGCATCTAGTTTCTAGTTTTATCTCTTACATCGTTTCCTCTGAACGATAATGTCCCTCGGCGAGATTTCTTCTGTGAAAGGGAATGGGAAAAGTAGCGGCCAGCGCCTTTGTTCAATGTATTGTCCCGGCGTTTGCATTATGGGACAGGGAATACATAAACATTTTGAAAACCTTATTTGGTCCTGAGCGGGATACAAAAAACGAGCAGTCACTCCCTGTGCTTCTATCATATCTGCGATCGTAGCTTCTAGTCTTCATCAAGCAGCTATGCCTATTTTGTTTTCCCTCCTGTTAAGTAGGACAGTCAACTGCAATTGAACTCTTGCTTTTGGATTTGCAAGAAATTCAGATTTTCCCGATTTCGATTTCAACATTTTCAGGTATCATACGCAACCTTACAAATACAGAGAGAATCACATGATGATATCCTTGCAGATATCATGTACGTTCTATCAACTGGATTTGAAATACACATGAAAGTTCCTTGTTTATTTCTATTCCATGTCATTTCGGTTGATATATTACGTTTTGTGAATTCAGCCCTCAATTTTTAGTTTCTAGTGTATTTTAGTCAATAATAATATGGACAATTTTAGGTTCAATAAGCTGCACAGTTCTAAATGTTGACAAGGTTCCATAGCCCAGACAGGATTTTTCACCGGAGCACCGTGACCTGCGAACTTTCCACTCCACCAACGGGGTCGCCGTTTACTTATGCCGCATCTGTTTTTCACATAATCACCGCCATTCCGCTGAAAAATTACATACTGTCCCGTTTGTAACAAATAATCTAACTGGTTATTGAATTATTGTTACTCATTCTGCTGACGGGTATGTAATCGCGCACAATTTCTAACCATTCCACTTACAGATTCTACATAAAATATCTTCCTTCGGTAAAAGCATTATTGTTTCCTGCCTAGAAGGCGTCTTATTTATGTTTTTTATCCACCTTTACTTGGAAGAATGTTTGGGAATCTCCTGGTTCCTTTGGGGAATCTCTTGCGTATTGCTTATAGAATTTCAAAATATGCATACGCATTTGGCGTGACTTCCTCCAATATTTTCTGATCCGCCTACTCTCCGGTTTTTCGTATTCGAAATAATCCACTTTGAAGTTCATTTTCCCACGCATTCGGCTGCCTATAGCTCCGCAATTACTGAATATTCGACGCCTGTTTTTATCATTTTTTTTAGTTCTACTAGAATTACTCTTTCTTAGATATTTGTACGCATTAATGAAGCACTCTCTATTTGCAACTTGAGCATACATTTTTAAATCTTGTAATATGATTGTACTAGTCACCCCCCACAAAAATGGAGTTCTAGTGACTTTCACGCACGTAATAGAACACGTTTTTCATTGTATAGATGGGGAAAAAATTGAAATCCGCTGCGGATTCTTTATGGTAAGTACTTCTTTGATTCGCACCTAATATCATCAAGGTTTAATATTAGTTGGATACAAAAGTTTTTTTTTTATTATTATTATATTATACATGTGATTATATATTATATATTTGACCATAGTTCTCTTTCAATGTTAACATTTTGCAAGCTTTAGTAACTTTTGTCTTTATTCTTCTACATAAATCCTTGGCATATAAGTAAATATTAACAAATTCGATAATTCTTTGGAACCAGTTTTCACAATCTGTCATTTTCACGAAATGGTATATTATTCACCGAACATTTCTGATCACCTTTAACTGATGCTATCTGTTGTTTTAACTTACCATATTTTTTGACAAGTCGTGTGCATCTATTCCGCATTGCATAGAGCCGAATAATATCATTTTTAATATTTACCAGCATTTAACTAAATGGACATGCTGGATTACGTAATTTCAATAGTGGTTTCTTACTAACTTCCGTAAAGTTAAAAATAACTTGAGAATATGAAGCATAAAAAAGATTGAGCTTGATTGTTGTACATAACGTTGAAAGGAATACAACTGCGGCGGTTATTTGAGCTATCGTAAGGCTTTACGGCCTTAGATCTTTATACTGGGGTCTTAGGATGTATCAATATAAGAAAATGAAAAGCGAGAGGTTTTCAGAAACTAGGTTTAAGTTTCATTTAGGAAAGAAGTTACATTTTGTAGCGCTCTTGACTCACCGGACTGGTTGGTTGAAGTCTTGATGGCTGCTGACCCTAGTCAGCCTGTTCACTAATGTAAAGTCTGCTGCTATTAGTACTGTAGTTATCGGTTTTGTGTCTCTGCTCGAGTTTGTAACTGAATGCTTAATGTTCCACAATAGTACACTATTTTGTCAGTTCTGTTTACCGCTTTTGGGAAAGAGACGAGCTTGGAAACTACATGGGTCAGCATGTTTCCAGGGGAATATGATGGTCCCTGCAGTTTGAGCTCCTTGTTTTCCAACAAAGCAGCCCGGAAAAGTCTTTGCGCTATTGACAAATTTGCAGATATTTGTTTACGTACAAATGTTGATATTTGTTGCGTGCTGCCTGTTATGCAGTTTTATGCATGTCTTGTTGCTTCCGCTTAATATTGTCTATGCATGGTGTTTACGTAAGGACATTGGCGTGTAATACTCACGCGATGCAAGAAATATTCCTCTGGATGTTGATATATGGTTTATATGTATGTCCATGTAAATAAATGGTTCTGGTACCAGGTTCGAGGCCTGGTATGCCTTACACTATTATCTTAATTTGTGAAGCTTCGAATTTTACTAAATATTTGCAACTTTTTTATTTATTCTTTTGGATAAGAATATTTCAGTATGTTTTGAATAATTTTTCGAAGTGGTGTTTCTTTCAAATTTTGAACTGATGAAGTGATTATACAATACAGACTGCTATTGTACTAAATATTAAAACGTAATTTCTTAAGTTCTTTTACGTATTTCCAGTTTATTTTTCAGCACCTTATAAAAATCATCAGAGTGGAGTGATATATTTGAACTGAAATAAACGTGTAACTTTAGAAGTTTCGGACATGTGGGTTCCAATGTCTTCAGTTCAGCCAACATGCTTTTATATATCGCCTCTGTTTTTGTTGACAGCAAAGCATAAACAGCTAGTACATTCACGTTATTCTTAATACCATGTATTGTGTATAGTTGCCGAAATAAATTTGATGACATTTTAAACATTTCGTCGGTATAACAATAATCGCAGTGTTGCAGAAAGTTTAAATTCTGTTTTGTTGAAAACAAAAGAACACTATCCTCTTTGGGGCCTCAGTTGTATAACTAAAACTGATCTCCAATCCGTGTTACGATGTATTCTGGCGGTATATTTAACTATACTAGCAACGCTGGTGCACTTGGCGCCTCGTACGAACCCTTCGAATAACTTTCTTCATCGCACTTACTGAGGGAAAGTGACCTGTGACTGCTTTTGGAAATCCTGCTGTAACATTGCATTAAATGCTCTGCGGATTTTCCTGACTCGTAAGTGCACGTTCTTCCACTTAATCCATTATATTGAGCACTTGAACTTTTGCAGCGTTCGGAACACTTGATTTCATAACTAAATCACAACTGTAAGACATCGTCCCCGGTACTTAAGATATTCATAATCTGAACACCTCCAAATGAACTTTTCCCTTGTAACTTTCTCTTTATAATATAAATGAACACCTTCTTTTAATATGTTCGTGCACTTCTGGTTCCTCACAAACGTCAGTGGTATCCTCCCAGAACATGTAAAGAGGACATATTCAAACTGAACTTCGAACAAGCCCGACGCGTGTGCATTGGAATCGGTCATCATTAATCGAATCGTCTTCTTTACAAATGACCTAATTATTAATTTGGTTTCTAACTCGTCTTTTCAAACAATGTGGGATATTTGATGGAAAAATGAAGCTGAATGACTTATAATGAACATGGCTTATAATAGACATTCCTACAATGCTTTTCCGTGAAGTTTTGGCCGCGACGTTTTGGGCGTATACCAGGATTTATGTCAAATGTAATGTTTTCAGTTGTACTATTGAGCTTTCAGGAGAGCAAAACGTTGGAGAAACAAGATACCGAATCTTTAATAATGTCAACAATCAACACAATACGATTCGATTTAAAGAAACTGAGTGTGGAAACAGGATGTGATCTTGATATCTAAAAAATCAACAATAAAAAAAGTGGATTGAAAACGACGCACTAGTTATGCTTTTCCTACGTATTTTATGTTGTTTAAATATTGGTATATCTGCCAATATAATATATATTTAGCAGCTAGTAAGATCGTGAGCCGTTCCTAATATATTTCTTCCTAATTTATATATATATATGAGTTCGCGAGTCACTGCAAATATATATATATATAATTTATTCTTCGAATATATATCACGTTGCTACATCAGTGGTAGATTGTCTTATATTTAGCAGCTACTGGTGTTGCGAATCCTTGCTAGTCCCTGTAAGATTGAAAATATACACCAGTTAACTCAATAATATTCATCACACATTAAACACTCTTACATGCTTCATACAATGCAGTATTTGATTGTACCACTACGTATAATACTGAATTTGGTAAATAATAGTCACTCCAAAAGAGGTTGTGAAGTAATATTTACTTACATATTTCATCGTCTGTAGTATTTGTGAAACAACGAAACACTTTGAGAAGAAGTGTGAAAGATGACATATTACTATATAAACATACCATACACAGGAACTAAACATACACAGTACATGTAGTATTAACTTTGTTCCTGTTTAGATATTGTTCTACGGAATAGTAGCAACCTTTGGACAAAAGGTTTTTAACAACACTCCTAAACTGTGTATGACTACTTATATTTCTTATGCTAAGAGGCAGTTTGTTATACAAGTTTATACCAAATTAAGAATGAGATTTGCCAAAAAGAGATGTTCTATGTAAAAGTAATTGTAAATTATATCTATTGCAAATAACGTATTGGTTTATATCTGTGCAAATTATTTCTAACAAAATTTAAAACCCTCATATATATATATATATATATATATATATATATATATATATATATATAAGGAACTGTAAGTACATTTAAATTTGGGAATAGCTTCCTGCAACTGTTACGAAATGGAGCGTATATCCCCAGAAAAGAAGTTTTAGACCCTTGTGATTATATAATACTTCCATCGTGTCCGTCCAGAAGTCAGTTGTTTAGTTGTAATTGCTCGTTGTAAGATAAAGGTTCTAGAGGGCAGATGTATCATATATTTTAATAAGAATAATAATTCATCAAGCAAACCAACAAAATTTAACGAATAACCACTACTCTTCTGACCCGTATCCAATAGAACCTCTCCCCCGCGATTTTTTCCCTTGTGCCAACACTGTACTAACTAGATGTAAACATATATGAATGCTTTCAAGCAAACTCTTTTATTTTGATATAAACTTATATAACAAACTGCCTGTTAGCATAAGAAATATAAGTAGTCATACACAGTTTAGGAGTGGTGTTAAAAACTTTTTGTCCAAAGGTTGCTACTATTCCGTAGAACAATTTCTAAACAGGAACAAAGTTAATACTACATGTACTGTATATAATTAGTTCCTGTGTATGGTATGTTTATATACTAATGTGTCATCTTTTCTTGTATGTAATACAACTGCCTTGGTAGTAATTCTAATTTGTATGTTAGTATACATGTTGACATGTTCTGTACCATTTTTACAATTTTTGTAATATTTTTTCTTTATGTATGGTGAACAGAACGCAATAAATCTTATTTTCGCAATGATTTATTGTATATTTATTTTAAAGGACTTATTTTCGTGATCAAATAACATAATGTGGAACAACAACAAACTTTATTTACAGGGATCTAGCAGGACCTAATTCTGCAAAGAATGGATGTCAATGCTGCTTTGGTATGTATTGTTGCGCTTGTTATTTATCATTCATTATTAGAGTAGTTGGTGGAATCATTAAATACTTTTTGAAATATTATGAACATATGACTTGTGCTTTAAGTTACGTCACAGAAAAGTGTTTCTTCACTGAATGCGTGAACGTTATTGGATGCAACTTTAGTTCAATATTTCATATATCTCAAGCACGTGCTGTATTTCTACATTAGATTGCTGTTAGTCTAGTTGTATGATCTATATTGAATCCTATCTATGTTCTAGAAACTTTCAAGGTGAATCAATTATTACCCACATTGTATCATAATTGCGGCAAGGCTTTAGTTAATTTATATCTATAAACATATATGGTTAGAAACTTATATAAATGTCATAACTATTATATATGGCCTTCGAAAATTATTTGGACTAATTATGAAGTTCATGTTTAGCGGACGTGTAAACGATCCGCCAACACGGTACAAATAGACCCGTCATAATGTAGCAGTCTGCCACTACATGGCAGACCTCAACGCTATGCAATTATTTAAACAGACGTATTTGAGTCGTCCACAGCGGTTCAAATCACTAAAATCATGGCAAAAACACCCAAAACCAATGTCGGCAGAAAGAACCACGACAAGTTCAGTATCAAACAGAAAGGTCTTATCTGTTGAGAAAGATATGGACGGTGAGAAAAAGAGACCCTTTAGTCCGTGAACCCCAACGCAAATTTGCATTGCAGTGAAGTTGCCAAAATTCCATTTTGTGAAGGGATTGCCTGTCGAAATTTGACCATTGTAGTAGAAAAAAGTGAAATATCATACTGCAAGAAAGCACTGTCTTGAAAGCTTCCTGGTATTTTACAGTATTAATATAATTAATTAAAAAAGGTCTGTGAAGTTGGCTGTATGTACCATCAGATGTAATTTCAGTAGGCGATAAACGAAAAGTTTATTCTATGTACGTTTAACATTCTCGTAAAGTTATAAGTCGCCTGAAACGGTATGAAACTAATGTTTTGTTTTCAGAACATAGATGAACACTTCCTTTAGTAGAAACCAGAAGCAATGTTTTCTAATTATTGCTATTCTTTTTTAAATGAAAAACGTATTTCTTTCTCCGTCTGGAGGAATATCCTGGCATGCCACGTTTAGCTCATATTTGCACTGTTATGTTGGTTGGCTAAGTATTAGGTGCAAATGAAAACATTCTCGTGGAGGAAAGAGCTAGTATTCCTCATAATGCGAACCTCCACATATTATTGTAACTGACTGTACATCTACCTTCATGCGCGTGTGTCGTTACTTGTCCGGCCGCTTATACACCTCCGTTCGAAAAGAAAAAAATACTTAACGGATCTCAGTCAGAGCACTATAGCAACCCATGTAGTAGCAGACTATTGTGCCGTTACATTGGCATAGCTTTGGCATGTGGTACACGTATTCGGTATAAAAGAACTACATAACCAGTCAAAAAAAATTGAAAACTCCATGAATTTATTGGGTAGGTAGCCAAATGGTAAATACAATTCCATGGAACTGCATGGTGAGTACAATTAGATTCACTTGGTATACACTTAGTTAATTCACTGAAGTGATGCAGAAACTTCTCATCTTAATTTTTGTTGGCATGCGAAAAAGATAAAATAGAAAAATATGAGTAATAACAAATCAATTAGGCCGGTCTACAAATAGCTTTTTACTTCATTTGTCTTGGTAACATTAAACGACATACGAGTGCGTAAGGTCCAAACAGCAAGATTTGAAGATCAAACAAGCTAAACACAAGTGCAGTTTTAGGTAAAAAGTTATGTTTCTTTTAAGTCCTGAATGAAGAGCTGTATCGAATAATAGAAGGGAGTACTTATCCCATCGTAATTTGTACTTCCTTCATAAACTCACTTTGCTTGATTCACTACAGCTCTTCATTAATGTCTTAAAAATACCATTTTTATCTGAAAATGGATTTTTGTGGTTTTGCTTGTTTGATCCTCATTTCAGATTTTATTTGCAGTTGATAATACTGTAACTCACTCAGATTAAAATACGTGTTTAACAAATTCTTAAATTTGCAGCTGATCTAATGATTCATTAACTTCCCCATCCGAACTACAATTGTGATATATTTCCTGCATGTATGTGTTGCTGAGGGTTGCAATGAAATCATAACTTTATAATATTTTATACCCTCTAAACTATTCTGGGTTATTTTATGCTGTTAAAGACCTGCTCTGACCTACATTTTCCGTGACCAGTGTTGTCAGATCTATATTCTTTACGGTACGTAGATAACCTTCGAGCACAAGAAAGGGACACAAATTGAAATAGAATAAACCAACTCGACGTCTCAACATTACTAACATAACGCCGTTGTTCATTGGTTATTGTCTTTATAAGAATCTGTTATCAAGATGAATAGTTTTGTCTTTTCTGAGTTCCTTCGAAGTGTCTATCGAGATTACATTAAACAAGTCCCGCAGCCTACGCATGCTCTTATAGTCATGACATATCATATTCACAGATTTATACCATATTGGGCTAGATTCATATAATGGATTTGATAACCCTCTCCCCATCATTGGGTTTCAACCTAGGTATCTTTATTTCTTTTCACATATGCTTTTCTTCTATTTTAACGTCGAAATGAACAGACATATTTACTTTATCAGACTTTTTCTGAAGTTAAGGTTTAATTCACTAAACACGCATTCGGGCTTCAGGACTAAACAAAAAATTCTTAATATTACTGAAACAAGCCGTCCTACCAAAACATTACAGTACCAATTACCCCACAGTGAGCAGAAATAATTCCAGACACGCACTAGGCACTACAAATATTACAGGTTGATACATATACATATATTACATGCACCCATTACCTACATTCACTATTTTTGTTTTTCATACATGTGCATGTAAGCAATATATTACAGATGGATAAGACTGAACTTCGAAAATCCTCCGTCTCCGTGCGAATGAAAACTCTGAAGTTGAACACTCTGAAGATAAGAACTACTCACATGTTAGTTATAACGTATCCTATTGACATGATTGAATCCACGAAATATTTTATTAATTTAGAAGCGTGTGTAATGCAATGTTTTTACTTAAACAGCAGGTAAATAATGACTTGTTATCAGGACTTGAATTCTGAACATTGACCCTACTTTTAAGAAAACTAGAAAAATCATATCTATTGCTGTAAGACAAGTCATAAAAGTTATTTTCATCACTATTGTTCCTATTAAGATTGGTAAGTAAAAATACAATAAAATTGTTTATTGCATGCATTACATGTCTTTGAGATTCATGAACGTTCAATGAAAAGAGTGCTAAAGTTGGTTTAATATTTTTTTTACATTTAATAGTACCTTTGTTGTCAAAACATGGACATTTCTCCATTTAACACGTTAATTTCTCCATTTAAATATACCTGCCTTTTTTATCCCTTAAATACTCACTTTAATTTTGATACTCTTTCCCTTTTTTCCTTTTATTGTCATTTTGAATATTCATAAATTAGTTTTTCTTAAACATAATCACGAAAGAATATATTAATCAAAAAGTAATTCATTGTCAAGCATCGCCTTCTTCTAAAAAAAAATATCAAAATTTCATACTCCTCCAAAAGGTTATTACATTTGATTTTTCTTCGAAACACATGTACGTCTATAGCGAATCCATTTTCATTTTATCCAAACGCTTGATTAACCGTGATTGGTTTTCTATCTTAATTGGGCTAAATAGTTGTAATTTATAATTGTACGTTCTAATATAAATTTATAATAATATCTTTAAAACATTCTGAATTCCTTTTTCGTGAAGTAAACTAATGGGAAACTACTAAGCATCATCCTCTTCTTGATTCATCTATCTTAACGTGTTAACATTTCCTAGGTTAACCTTCTATTTATATTAGTATTGATATAATAAAACGTAACATTAAATAATGACATGCACCGCCATATTTTCAGTCTGTATAATATATTTGTCTCTATTATAGGTTTCAGTGGACACTGGATAGGTTTAAGGATTAAATATGGTTCGTTACATTGAAAGGGTGCTTTCCCAAGCATCATTTCACGGATTAACTGAATTTGCAAAGGAAAAAGAATGTTTAGCAGTAAGGTAATATTTATATTTAAGTTTTCAAATTTAAAATACAAATGTTAGTTATTTGTTATTTGAAAAGATCACATTTTAACAACCAGAACGTTTTCTGAATGATTTCTTATGTGTTGTCAGTTAGTGTCTTAAAACTTTCATACAGAGGGCTTTATTTCAGCTCAGGAACGGGGCTTCCGTATGTTACAGTTTAGTAAGTAGGCACTATCAAATAGTGGGTTACATAGACTTTGGGACATCCGGTAGCCTCTGACCTAAATTAACTGTCTTATTACGTTTACATTTGGATTTATTGTTAGCACACCTGTATGAACGTCAGTGAATAAGTGAAAATATAAGGGTTGCTCTCTGTTTGTCTGCCCTCCCCTAAATCTCAGCAACTACAAGTACGACAGAGTTGAGACACACCGCTGGATTCGTCATGATCTGAAACGGTGGGGGAAATTTATGACTTTGATTTCTAAAATAGCAGGACCTTTCCATTTACTTAATTTTCCCCATTTTCTTACGTATTTTCACAGGATATGTTTGTCCCCCTTCTAGATCTCACTTGTCAGTGGCTACAAGTCACACAGAGATGATCAATACACCGTTGAATTTTTCATGGACTTAAACGGTGGGTAAAATTATCAGTTTGACTCTAAAACTTGCATATCCTTTTGAATCGCTTGGTATTCTCACTTTGTGACTCTCCTAGTTCTCAGTAACTACAAAAGCGACAGAGATGAACGATACACCGTTCGATTTGTCATGGACTGAAACGGTGGGGAAAGTTACTAGTTTGACTCTAAAACTGGCACGTCATTTTGAGTCGCTTAGTATTATTCTCCATCTTTACGATTGTTTGTCTCTCTCTAGATCTCAGTAACTACAAGTCATACAAAGGTGAACAATACACAGTTGGATTTATCATGAACTAAAACGGTGGTTAAAATTATCAGTTCGACTCAAAAACTGGCATGTCCTTTCAAATTGCTTAGTACTCTCCGTTTGTGCTCCTCCTGGATCTCAGTAACTACTAGTCACACAGAGATGATCTATATACCATTGGATTCGTAATGGATTAAAACGGTGAGAAAAACTATGAATGATACTATAGAACTGGCAGGATACGCTTAGTATTCTCCATTTTTCACCTCCTAGAGTTCAGCAGCTACAAGTCCAAGAGAGATTATCTACATCGTTGGATTCGCCAAGGTCGGAAACGGTGAGAAAACTATGAATGTGACTCTAAAAGTAGATGGTTCTTTGGACCACTCAGTATTCTTAGTTTGAGCTCCTAGATTTCAATAGCCACAAGTTATACAGAAATAAGCCATACTGCGTGAGATTTGTCGTGGACACCGGTGGAAACATCTACGACTGAATTTAAAACAGGCAGGTCCAGGCAATCGCTTAGTAATTTCCGTTTGTGGCTATGATTTCGACGGTACAACTGACAGGGTCCAGCATTCTGTTACTAATCTCGATTTGTCCCTATGATCTTTCATTATTTTTAATTATACCATACTATATTATTATAAGATAATTTGTAGTATTATAACAATTTGAATTTATACTGGACGCTTTGGTTTTGTCTGTATTAAAACCATTCCTTAACTTGTTCACTTATAGCTTGGTGTCTTCCAACAGGTTAATGTGGCTCACCCTCTTCGTAATTGGATTAATATTAACCATACTTCTGATTCTAGAATCATGGCAAAAGTTTCAAGAGGGTCCAGTTGTTGTCACTATACAAAGAAACTTTAACGAATGGAAAATCCCTAAACCAGTTCCAATTGTTTGTCCGCCAAATGTCCTCATCAGGGGTGTGAGCAAAGTTCTCAAAGAGTAAGTATGCATTAGATTTGTGAATCAAGAATCCCTTATAAAAATATGTTATCGTTTAAATAACAGGATATGCATTTTTGAAAGGTAGATTGCTTTCTGTAGAACGGTGGTCCTTCAATGTAATGGGTGATATTTGATCCGCGCACGAACCGGGGTGAATTTTGTAACAGTAAGGTGGTTTAAGCTTGAGTATTTGTTAACATACTTTGAGAAAACAGCGAAGTTCGGGATCGTAAAGAATATGTTTCTGGTAACTATGATCGTTAATTTAAAATTGGACAAAGATCTATAATTCTAACTATTGAATCATACAACGGAAGAGAATGTATTTTTGCATTTGAAGGTGATAAATATCTTTATGGAATAGTTTGAGGCTTTTGGATAGTAAAATTTAAATTTAAAATTCCTTTAATGAGTGTAGATAAAAAAAAAGACTCTTGAATCTTTAAATACTATGAAGTAAATTAAAACATCGAAGAAAATAATATTTAACAACATATCATTCTTTAAGAATTATTAATTTTACACGACAGAAAATTAATTTACTTCAATGAAGTATATACATTGATTTGAAAAGAAGTATATAAATATGTCTAAGTTTAGAACTATGCACCCATAATATTTTTTTCTTTGAAAATAGTAACCAAATATTGAATAAAATAGGGTTTATATGTATTATAAACGAGATATAATCATATTTACCAATAAAATAATGTAGATTGTCTAAGTCATCAAAACTGAGCTTAAATTAAAAACATCCAATCGATGTTTCCAATCCAATCCAATCCAATCCATCCAACATCCATCTAATCTTGTTTACGTTTAAAACGTAAAAACTATATCTTCATATATATTTATTTTCTAGGTGATGCTTTAGAATAGATATAGAAAGAGTTGCGTACTGAAAGGACACTAAAATTTATTTGGACCAAGCATCAACAACAATATTTTAGAACAAATTATATTCGCATTCGAATATTGCCAAAGTTACAAATCGACAAAACGTAATCTTCGACTTAACTTTGAAATTCAATTTTATGTAAATTTTAAATTTAAATAGCCGTAAATTTTTTAGTCTAAAATCGCACAGCTCAAAACCCAAACTTTACGTAGGCTCAAAAAAAATATGTTGATGTTCGTAGTTCGTGTAGACCAGCGTTCAAATTTACGTATTTATTTATATGCCATTTTATATTACGTCCACTTAGGTGACCTTTAAACACAGACCAAGGCTGTCGTGTGCTCTGTTGCGTTAGGCCAGAATCTTCAAGATTGTGGCTTCGAATCACCTCCTGGGTATGCATGTTGGTGGATTTTAACATGTACCTTCTAATCGAGACGGGCCAAAGTCAATATATACTAAATTGACCCATATGATTTATGTTTACCAAAATATCCTTACACTTCAAGGTTTGCATATTGAAATATGAAATTTAGTTCAATCTAGTTTTCTAAAAGTTTAGTAGCTCTGTGAAAAAAAGGATACGAAAATTTGAATTAATGGACAATGAGGTTTCTCAAAGTTAGCCTACTTGGTAAGCAAGTACAAAGCTATATAGTGCTTTGAACTGGTAACAACTTTTACAGATTCAATATATAAGAACACTAGAGAAGGTAATTATCATCGAATGATGAATGTTAGTCACCTACACACAGTCAAGTAAGTAAATGTTTACACACACACACATACATACATATATATGAGCAGTTATTTTTCTAAAAGGTACCAAATCCATCTCGATAAATTTTTCAGGAAACGGGGAGAGAAAAACATTTTGAGCGCCAAAAATTAAAGTGACTTTGTTTATTATTTCCTCACATATACTGAAGAAACAAAGTCACAAAAAATAAACAAAATTTCATTAATTTTAGGAACTCTACAAGATTTCTTGATACATTTCATCAACAGTTAGTTGACAAACAATCTCCACCATATATATATACAGAAGGTCGATCCGTCTATATGTGTCCAATTTAAAATCTGCACCCCTGCTCACACAATCGACCGATCCGAATGATTCAAACAGTATCAGGAAGCCAAAGCCTTCTAGTATCACGCCAAGGTCACGCGTGTGTGTTGTGTGAATAATATCACCCAAGGTGAACCAAGTTTTTCGTGACACAAATTCAGAAACAGTGCACGGAAAATGGGTGTGCATTAGGAACAACAGCCATCAAGAACATAATTAACCGACATAAACACAACGACGTTCCAGCACATCGTTCACCGACGAAGGGGAGTAGAAAGCGATGGTGTACTGCGGTGACGCCACCTGTAGCTCGGAAGTTGCGGCGAATGGCCTTACAGGAAAACCCTCCTCCACAACGTGTGATTGCAAGACGAGTGCACGTGGCACAATCGAGTGTGAACCGCCACCTACGGAACAAATTAAAGCTCTGGTTGGTGCTTAAAAGCGACCGTGTACTGCGGCTTATCAGAGGGACAGAAAGACCCGCTGCAGGCGCCTCTATGAACGCCATCTATCCGGGGGCAAGTGGAAATGTCTAGCCACAGACGATGAAGCATAGATTTATCTAGCCGATTGTAGCCAAATTCAAGCTGTAACGTACACCCCCAGCAATGCAAAAACCCGTCCTGAATTCATCCGCCAGTGCAAAGCAAGTTTCTCGAGGGGATTTATTTATTTATTTATTTATTCACCTATCACAGAGCAATTGCTCCAATAAAGATAGGTCTTTATACAGAAGATCTGCCCCGTTTGTATGGAAATGCAGTAAATCAGGTCCGTGTGCATATGGATAAGGCCTCATCACATACGTCAAGTTCTACCCAGCGAATGCTGCAATAGATGGCAACAGACACCAGCATCCAGGCAGTGAACCGCCCCTCAACCAGTGAAGTCACCTGATCCGAGTCCCTTGCATTTTTGCGAGTTTGGCCTATTGAAAAGAGCACTTGCATCTCGTCGTTTCACCACCGTCCGTGGCCTCTGGAAAGCCTGCCAGGTTGAGTGGCTCAAGATTCCCCTTCCTGTACTTCAACGGAGCCTCTTACAATGGAAGTTACGGTGCAGGACTATTGCCAGAAGACATGGTGCTCAAATCGAAGGCAACCGATGGTGGTCCCGTGCTTTTTCATAAGGTAGGTGAGACGTCAAAATCGGACACATATAGACGGCCAACCTTCTGTATATATATATATATATATATATATATAGAGAGAGAGAGAGATTAATTTATATTTTTATTTTTACAGCTTTTTCGGGGATTTTGATAAGAAGAAGAAACAGTACTTTAAGGACTTTGTAAGTGATGTTGCTCACGTAAGTGAAGCAACGATGCCTAAATTCATAGAATATGAGAAGGATGAAGTAGTTGCAACAACGAACTTAACAGAAGTCCAGGAAAAGGTAATTGAAAATGATTGACTTATATTTATAGTTTCAAACCTCGACAAAACTAAAAATGAAATAACTTTTTAAAATACCATACCGATCCCTATATTACTATTCAGTGTATAATAATTATTATTACGTCTTCGAATATTTGCTATAAAATGAAATAAAGAACGAAAATCACCACATAACAAAGTTGATCAGTTCAAAATCTTTAAACACTAACTATAAGTGTGATACAAGCGGCGTCGGTATGTTTAGCCTATTCTTTCTCATTCCATCAGCTCAAGAGTGGGTCCTGAAAGGAGGGTGCAAACACACGGTGGATTAACCGTCCCACCCATTCTTCTAAACACATGTATGGTAGTCACATTGTCCAAGACAGACAAGTTTTTTTCATTGCTGATTACTTTGCCTCTTTGGACCCTACACAATTTTTTTATTAATGTTATTTTATTATTAATTGAGTCGACTAAGATTGCGAACTTATTTGAACTTTGTAATCTGCATTTAAGATTGTGCAATCTAATTGGTTTACTTCGAATTTAAATTGTTTTGATCCTTTATTTTCCTTGTTCACCATGCGCAAATTTTCCTTTACTTTTGTGATCACTAATTGATGGTCGATGTCAAATCCCACTTCTCTGTACGTTCTAACGTCTACATGTTAACATGTCTTTCTTTTTTCTAATACGTAATCGATATGGTTGGGTTTTGCCATCCATAGATATCCATGTGTAATCTGTAATGTCTCTGTATTCGAAGTACGTTTTCTTTACTATTAGGTTTTTGTTATCGCAAAAGTTTCCAGTCTTTCCCCATTGTTTTACCTTTTCGTGAAGACTTGATATCCCTATAGTAGGTCTAAAAGATACTTCCTACCCTGTCTACCCTTGCGCTGAAATCCTCCAGCACAATACTCCTATAATCTATCAACAATCTCACCGTAAAATGAACCTTTGTCGTTAGCATCAGGTTCCTCGATCGGAGTATGGGAAACCGTATTGCATTATACAATAGGTACCGTAATGTAGGATCAATGTCTTCGCGAACTGTAAATTTTAAACCACAGGAAGGATAGGTTCTTAATGAGGAATCCAGTTCCAAAATCGTCTGAATGAGTAGTAGAAAGTGAATTTTTTCCTGTGAACCCTCTCACCGAACTTCTTGTACAACTAGTATGTTCATCCCGTACTTCCATGTACCGGGTATTACGTTCAGTGAGAGGCCGTTTTGTATCAAGTTCGTATTTTTCATGTTCCTATTCTAAGAATTTTCATAATTCTGTTCTTGGATATCCCTGAAACAATCCGTACCCAGAGAACTGAATGTTGGACTAGTTTACCTCCGGAATATTTCACCCCATAAAACCATGTGTTATTATTTCTTGACACCATTTCACAGTTTACAGTTATCGACTGTACGACCTCGCAGTAAAGGCAGGCATCCACCTCTGTGACTTGTCAATGCCATTCAACTTCTGCATTATGACAATAATACTGAAGCTATTTCCCATCACATGATGTTGTTGTTCCGCGTTGTTATCTTCCCTTAGCTTTTTCAGATGCCTCTGAGCTGGAAAACAGCAGATAACATAATATTTTGAAGAACTTAGTGATTCATTCATTTTTTTCCTTTTAATGTCGAGAAAAGTTTTGTACTGGCAACCCCCGCCCCCTGCATTGAGCCCTGGTCCACATATAGGTTGTTACAGTCTTATAATACTTAAACTCATTCCACGTAATACTTAGTGCGTTTCATATTGGATTTTATACCATTTACATTGAATATAAACTGTAAACTACCTAAAACTGGCGAGCGGCATCTAATAGCGGGCACCTGATGATTAACTATCGAGTCATGTTTTAGGACATTGTTCTGAGAATTTAGGTAAAACAAAATACTCGGTGGGAATTAATTCAACTAAATTACCATGTTCTGTCTTATTTTCGTGGATTATAATAAGGAATGTTACTTATAATATTCAAAAATTCTTCTGTAGAAATGATTTCTACCGATCCTGCTCATTACGGTCAAAGTAACCACTGTATATTCTAAGAAAAGACGAGTTACAACTATTAGTCTAATGTGTTCAAAGTGAAACAAAATGAACAATATATCTGGCAATGTTCTGTTTCAGACAAGGAGGATACCTAAAATGCCATATATGGATGCAGTGACCAAGGTACCAGCTCCTTCTGCCTTTTTAAATACGCGTTATGGGTCATGCGTAGCTTCATATTCTGCGTTAACTGCATTTTCCAGGTATGTTTCGTCCAAGAATTGTATACATAGCGCTAGCAAACAAATTTACAACTTTTGTCTCTAACTGGAATAAAGCACACATTCTTTCTAAGGCGAGGATTTACTGAATTCAGTGCTTCTCACGAAATTTTTGTATTAAGTATAACACAAAATAGACACAGCATGTTCACATATATAATTTATTAATTTATTCACTAATCAGGGTAACATTTTTCGAGTCATACCACGTATCAATTGTAATGAACTCTAAATGTGAAAGATACATGGCAATTGTGAAAATATTATAATAATTTGTGAAAAAGGTAACAACATCTATTCATTCGCCCTGAACAAATGCAGAACGAGTCCTCAGCTAAGAATCTCCGCACGAAGTGGAGAACCTGGGCCTAGTGACTAACAGTAAGAAGCTGTGAGCGTGTATAGGAGATATAAACATTCTAAACACAGAGAATTTGCAATGGCGTTGCTGTGTAACGGATATCATAACTAGCCCACAACCGGGAGATTCGGGTTCCAGTCCCGGTCATATTAGTTGTTAAATTGTCTGTATTAATTTCAACATTCTTACACACATTTATTTGTAAAAATGTAATAACATCTAGAGTGACTATCGAAAAGATTCCCTATTTTTGTCAGGATTGATCTGTAATATGAAAATCTAGTTACAACATATCTTTAATAAAATAAATGTGTGGGGTAATATTTTAACTAAACATCACAGTTGCCAATGTAGAATATTGATATTATATTCTTGAAATGTATTCAAAGTGAAAAGGTATTCCAAAAAGCCGTCTTCGATCAGTGTGGTCAAAGACCCCCCAGTGACATTAATGGGAATGACGGCTTAAGCTAAATTGGTACACTTCGCATAAAAAAAATACGACAGCGAACGCCGTGCAGCAATTGCACTTTCTAATCCCACAATCGTGCCTACTAAATAGGCCCCTCTTTCTCCTTCCATCGTCTCGCTCATACTGAAATCAGGAAACATCATCAGCACATTTTTTAAAAATAGACATGTATTAGTATCGATGCAATGGAAGAGTAAAAGCGAAACGAATCAATATACAAAAGTTGATGGAGGCAGAAATTTAAACACACACAATGAAACATTGAAACCAATGATATCTGTTAGACAGAGAAGTGAGAGAGAGAAGAGGGTGGGGAGAAGAAGAAGAAGAAGAAGAGGGAGTGCGCATGAAAGTATGAAGTTTAAACGTAGTAAAAAAGAACCTAACATTATAAAGTTCAGTTCACACAAATCCAACGGCAAAGTAGAAGTGACTTTTGGATTTTTATTTTTTCAGAGCAATTCGAATATATAGTCAATTCAGAGCAATTAGTCACTTTCAAAATGGTGATAAAAGTTGATGGATAGATTAAACAGTCATGAATTCCAGGGAAATTGCAGAGTTTTAAGACACATCTAAGATAATGTCAAAAGTGTAACACACATGCTTTGTTTGCGCGGGTTCGGTTGTAAATTCAGTGGGGCTCATTGAGTGTACGGATTCGGAATACATTATAATCAGCGCTTCCGCCAGGATTTCCAGATTAGAGGGGGTGTAAAGTCAAAATTTGGAGGGTGCAGGTAGTTGTGCATTGTGTCTATCAACTTTTGATCATAAAAATGTTAACTTTGGGGTAGTTTCGAGGATTTGGGGCCGACACCCCCCACAGGGGCCGGGATCTGGCGGAATCACTGATTGTAACAAACCCAATAGACATCATAGGCCCTACCTTATCTTCCAGACTACTAACGTAAGTTGAACATACAAAGAAAATGAATGAATTATATTTTTTCTGTTTAATTTGTATCAGAAAGAACCAAGATGATAAATCCAAACTGCATGAAAATGAAAAGTTACAAACGTTCAAACAAGATTCGCATATTCCTATAGACATAGCAGACATTACATTCCACATTTCAAACGTGGAAAAAGGAACACATTTAAAAGTATGTTGATAAATTATAGAATGGAAACTAATTTTGTGCCAAACTAATATAAAAATAATTATTCTTTTTAAATAGCGAAGAAAGGGAGCAATTTTCTACTCATGCCTTAAAATGTATCTGTTCCAAACATGCCACTCTAGATTGCACCTGTTGCGAATATAACATTTTAATAATTGCAACACTAATGAACTAGTGTTTATAACAATTTGCACAGATGGAATAAACACGGCAGAGCTGAAACGGGTCACCGGCTGTCAGGAGATGCTGGTCAGGTTTTGTGCTGTCATCAGGTTTAAGATTCGAACGCATTCGGACGCGGTGACTTGATGTAGATATAACTTGGAGGATGAAGGAGATATTTTAATTATTTCATTGCGTTTGAAAAGTTTCTTTTAGGTGTGACCAGAATCGGAGATATTACCCCGAGAACAAAAGACATACGACGCCGAAATTTCCAGTTAAATAGATTTTCCAGACCGGGTCAATCATGTTCCCGAGTCACTTATGTTTGGGTCTGGCCCTATCACCGGATCATCGAAAGTTGCCCGAATTTGGCTGTGGAGCACGCACAACCAGAGAGAGTGTATGTGTAACGTAAGAGAAAAATATAGATGAATAGAGAGAGGGAGTAGAAGAAGAAGAGAAAGAAGCAATGAAGACACGATAACAATACATCAAGAATCAGAGGAAGAGAGAAAGATCAAAGACGAACATGAAAGGTATATTATTATTATGCTAAAGAACACACACCGTTTACTCGGATTCTCGCCAGTGATGCTTCGTAAGTTCTCCAATGGGTGATAAAGTTCTCTTTGAATACTTCAGTTTATGCGAAAATGATACAGACTGGTGAGGAATCGAACCCAGGATTTTCAATTGGAAGTCCAGCACGATATCGATACTGTACAGCTGGTTCTATCCAAAACGTGCTTAACAAATCGTATAGTGTGTCTATCTAAGAATAATAACATGAAAAATGGATCCTTCAGTCAATGGTGCGTTCTTTACTGTACTGGTAACCTCCCCATACACTTTTTTTACTTTTCCAACCAACATTTGTAACTCGTCTTTTTCTGTATAATGACTTAGTTATTTGATACCACAGTCTGAAGGAGTCTCCGTTTTGTATGAGAAGTTATGATTAGATCCTTCACGATCGCTTTGTAAAGAAAACTTGGCTTGAACATGGTTTGAACCTATGTTGGTTTCCTTTAGTACTGGAAAGTCCAGCACTTTTCCTCTACTCCAGCTTGCCAACTAAAGACAGAAGCAATGAATTACTAAGTTCATCTTTGGAAAAAGCCAACTTCGTCCTGTAAATTGTTTAAACCAAAGGGCACACTAAAACTTCTCTATTCAATGACTTATAGACAATTAGTGCCCACTAACATCCGAAATAGCAAAACTTCAGAAAATATGAAAGAAACAGGAACATTTTTTGCATTGTTTTGCTCCGTGGAAGTTGAAAGTCACGCTTATAGGAATAAGTGTTATTATTATTATTGGAGTGAAATGTTCGATAACTGACAGTTTATATTCCCTCTAGAACAGCATTGAATATTATGGAAGTAAACTCTGTCAATAGTGTACTATATGAAAAAGAACACTGACAGCTTGATAATGTTTTATTTTAGAGTAAAAGCCTCTCTACAGCGGACGCCTGCAAAACTTTCTGCATAAAATAGTTTTACAGATGTGAGGAACTTTCCGATCAGAGAGACAAACGAAGGCTTTATTTTCAATTCTCCCTTCAATTATTGCCCATCATCGGTAACAATATTGTTACAAAGTGCCTAAATGAAACCCTGAATACCAAAGCATGATACTAGTTTTGGCAAATGAGCGCGTTTTTTTACGAACCACTTGATTTGGTTCCGTCTAAATGAGCCCACATCGAAACAATATAGAATAGAAAGTTAACAGCACTTGTGCGTAAACAGCACTTTTGCGTATTCCCACCGCTAACCAAATGAAATTTAATCCTGAGGCACTTGTTGGAGTATGGAAACGTATGGTTGTAGGTTCGAATCGCCTGCAAGTGACGACTTTTTATACTTACAATAAAAACTGTCAAAAGTTATAATTTGTGTTACGTTCAACTTCTCATATTGCACAAAGTGTATTAGAACTTTTAATTGCAGTTTTAACTTCTTCATTTACTAATGACACTTTTTGGTGATGCTAGCTTGGTTGAGGCTGGTTTATGTTAAAATAAAAGACAATAAATGATCGTGTCTTAATGTGGCAATACTTACCCTAAACTGGATTTGTTCCTAAAACTACCATAATATATTCATTTCGTAATTCGACATGACAGAAAGAACATGAATACACATCTGTTTACTTACCAGACAATACATACAGATAAAATATAACACAAATACTCAATGTTACATTTTCCTCACATTTGAACTTAGTAATTCATGGCTGCTGTCTTTCGTTGGCAAGATGGAGTAGGGGAAACGCGCTGGATATTTCAGTACAAAAGGAAACCATCGTAGGTTCAAACACTGTTCAAGTTAAAGATTTTTTACAAAGAGATCGTGAATATCTTACCATAACTTCTCATACAAAACGGAGAATATTTCCGACTGTGGAATGAAACGCCTGAGTCTTTATAGGTAGGAAGACGATTTACGAATGTTAGTTGGAAAAGACCAAGTCCTCTATCATGGGTTGCCAGGAAAGTTATGAACAATTAATTGATCTGAAGTATCCACTTTCATGTTATTATTCTTAGAAAGAAACAATATAGCATTTGTTAAACACGTTTTGAATAGAACCACCTGTGGAGTATCGATATCGTGCTGGACTTCCAATTTGAAAACCTGGATTCGATTCCCCAGCAGCCAGTTTCTTTTTTGCATACACTGAAGTATTCAAATAGAGGTTATTCTCCGGGTTGTCGAGAACTTACAAAGCATTAGTGGTCAGAATCCGAGTAAAGAGTGTGTGTGTTTGTTGTTTAGCATAATGATAATGTAGTTTTCATGTTTTTCATTGGTCTTTCACTCTTCCTCTCTTTCGTGATGTATTGTTATCGTGTCTTCGCTGCGTCTTTCCCTTCTTCTTCTCTCTATCTATTTATTTTTATTTTTTTCTCTTACTGTACACGCACTCACTTTAGGTGCGTGTTCCAGAGCCAATTCCGGGCCACTTTTGATGATCCGCTGATAGTGCCTTACTCAAACATAAGTGACCCGGTCTGGAAAATCTATTTAACTGGGAATTTCGGCGTCGTATTTTTCGTGTTTTTGAGGTAACATCTCCGGTCCTGGTCACCCCTGAAAGAAACACTGTTGAAACACAATGAAATAATTAAAATATCTCCTTCATCCACCGGGCTATCAGATGTAAATCGAATCACAGCGTTCGAATTTTACTTCGACGACGCAGTACAAAATTTGACCAGCATCCCGCGACAACCGGTGAACCATTTCAGCTCTGCTGTGTTCATTCCATCTGAGCGAATTGTTATTAACACTAGTTCAATAATGTTGTAATTATTAGAACGTTATATTAATTATTAGATCATTGTATTCGCAATAGGTGGAATATATAGTAGCATGTCCACAACAGATAAATTTTAAGACATGAGTAGAAAATGGTTTCCTCTTTGGCTATTTCAAGAGAAGTATTTTTATTATATTAGTTTGGCATCAAATTCGTTTCCATCCTCTAATTTATCAACATAATATTACATGTGTTTATTTTTTAACGTTTGCAATGTGGAACATGTAAGGTATACTCTTCCTATAAGAAACATGCTAATTTTTCCTTTGAACATTTGTTACTTTTCATTATGATACAGTTTGGATTTTTAATCTTGTCTCTTTCTGATACAAATTAAGCAGAAAAAATATAATTCAGTCATTTTCTTTTTATGTTCAATTTGCATTCGTAGTAGATAGCCTACGATATCTACTGGGTTTGTTACAATCAGTGATTCCGCCAGACCCCGGCTCCCGTGGGGCCGTCAGCCCCAAATCCTCGAGATTACCCCCAACTTTAACATTGTGCCGACAAAAGTTGATAGAAACCTTGCAAAACTATACTCCTCGCTCCGAATTTTGACTTTACACCTCCCAATCTGAAAATCCTGGCATACCAGTATGTGTAATAAGCCCCACTGAATTTGCAAACAAACCCCGCGCAAAAAAATGTGTTACATTTGTTATATTATACTAGATGCCTCAAAACTCTGGAGTTTCACTGGAAATCATTAGTATTTAATCCGACCACCAAGTTTGGTCTCCATTTTGAAAGTGACTTAATGAATTTTCGAAGCACCCTTTATATATTCGAATAGCCCTGAAAAAATATAAAATCCAAAAATCACTTCCATCTTGCTGTTAGATTTGTGAGAACTGAACTTAATCTTTTTACTAGGTTTCAATTCTATATTTTTATATGTTGTTCCACTTCTTCTTTTTTTCCTTTTCTCTCTCTCTCTCTCATTTTTCTGTCTCTTTCTAACCTACATCCATCGGTTTCAATGTTTCATTGTATGCGTTTAAATTTCTCGCTCGATCAACTTATATATATTGAGTCGTCTCGTTTTTATTCTTTCATTTTATCGATACTAATACATGTCTATTTTGAATTAAAAAAAAACGTTCTCATGACTTTTGATAAAGCACGGCGTTCGCTGTCAAAATTTTTTGATGCGAAGCTTATACAGGCCTACATCATCTTTCACGTTCACAGTCCTATTGAGGGGTGCTGCGTTTCTTTATGACTTTCACAGAGTTGCTTCGGTCGCAATTGATAAAGAGATTCTAAAAACCTTTAGAAGTTTCTCGCAGACACATCAGTGTATTCAGTCACATGTGTCTTTGGTCTGCTTGTAGTATGCGTTGTATTTAGTGCACTTATCATCAACTAGGCACGTCGAATTTTGTCCAGCGCCAGCTCGAGTATTGTAGCAAGTACATAATTAAAGTTTAAATAATTACTACGTTAATTGGGCTCAGAAAACGTTAGTAATCAGGATCGCTTTCCTGTTGGAAAATGACGTGTGAAAATCAATATTTCTAACTGTCTCGATTAACAGAATATTTTCTTAATACCCACACGTTTTTCTAATGAATAAAAATGTTGCATACACTTAGACTACCTGTGGCTACATTATTTACCAACATATAGTCTGTCTGTAAAATTGAAGAGCAAGTCAGCTTAAATGATATTCTAAAACGGGATATTCTAAATATGTTTACTTCAATAGCCCATTACGGAACACAATAATTGCAGCGGCACTAACGTGCCACACTTTTGACAAACACACAATTTCAGTGCATTGTTTACGTGCCAGTGCAGTAATATGAACCTTCGTATATTGTTCTAAAACATCTGCACCGGTTATAGGTCACACATGTGATCAGCAATTTTCGTAATATTCTTCAAATCTGTTGCCTACTTCTAAACTTTGCTATTTGCTATGATTACCACTTACAGTATGATACTTAAGAGACTATTAATGTCAAATAAATATCTAGACCGACTTGCACTTTGGAGGAACAGAGTATAAATACATAGACGACAGAAACAAATACACATGTAGCTCCAGGTTTTTAAACTGAAGCGACTCTTTCGACAACAACATGTTGGATATCTTTGACATCTCTCTGACCTCGAAATAAAATGCAAGCATCACGAAATCATATACTTTTCTCTTGCTTTCTATCCCATCTCTCATTGTATCGTGACTTGCAACTGTATAGACTTAACAGACAGAAACAAGTTTTTGTGACTCACTGCATTATGCCGTTGTTTATAGAATGTCGCTACTTAACGTTAGAAGTACATAATATCGATGAAAAATGGTGTAAGAATATGTTTTGCTGCAAACGAAGACCGAAATAGACTGTAACGTTAAAATAGGTATTTTTTAGACATTATAAAACTGGTGAATATTGGTATAGTTTCTCAAAAAATGTACTTATAGACCTGAGCCTTAGATGCCTAAACGGCATAAGTAAAATTCAACCCAATTCAAAACGTGAATATACAATTTCGTTTCCAACTTGCTACTAAAGACAAAAATAGGTTTCTACCTAAAGATCCCTGGTCTAGTAATAATAAAATCGTGGAAATGGACAGACCAACTGACATCTGCAGGCAGGACCAAAGTCAGTTAGCTACGTCATTGCTATCAAGTCAAATAAAAAGTTAATTTCCGAAGCTTATTGCTTGAGGAAAAACATTTTTGTACATCAAGTGTCATCAGAAAAGCAAAAGAAACATGATGCACACAGCCATTCACTAATGGATAAGTCCTTTCCCGGAGGGAGAAGTTGGTCTACTCCTTCCACACTGACCAGACGTGTTGGGAGAGCAAAGTCGAAACTCTTAACTATAATTGCCACTGTCTTTTATAAACAGAAGCTTCCCAATTGCATCACGATGTTAGGTGGACACTGCTCCTGAATTTATATATATATAAACGTATGTGACCTCTCTAATACGCCTATAACGTTTTCTTGTATTTCTTACTGACTTTAC
This sequence comes from Lepisma saccharinum, assembly GCA_022664845.1. Lineage (NCBI taxonomy): Eukaryota > Metazoa > Arthropoda > Insecta > Zygentoma > Lepismatidae > Lepisma > Lepisma saccharinum. Next base: position 42,253 of record JAGDQP010012510.1, read on the forward strand.
AGTTCTGATATCGATGTTCGTTTTATCATAAGATTTAAGACATAAATATGACAAACAGGTTGCTCGATCTGCTCAAAAAACTAACAAATTGAGCAAACACATAACACTGCAAGTAAGCAAGTTATTATACCGGGTGACAAATCATGTTTGATCGTATTAAATACTGAATATAAGGGAACTTTTACTTTTGCAATACCTCAATTCTCAGATGAGATATTAAATTTTATGTGTACTCACCTGGCGCCCAAATCGTCATTTTTTGAAAATGATAACTCAAAAAGGGAGTGAGATGGATATTTAATATTTTAGACTTTAGCCAGGTTTTGAACAGAAAACAAGGTTATATAATTTTATCAAAATTGAAAAATGTGAGCAGTACATAGAGACTATAATTATAAAAATATCTTAATTTCAAATACTATTTATTTCTTAAAACATGAGGTATGAAACTGTCCAATAATATGAGAAAGACCCTTCACTTGATATGGAATGACCCTGTACTTGTGGTCTGTCCTTGAATATTGCCGATATCCACCATAACTCGTTACCATCTTCATATAGCCATTTCATATAGCTCGTTTTGTCGTAGACCAATAATCCCCATCCGAAGTGACAGAAACACAGAGTTAGAAAACTGCACAGATCAAAAATACCATTCCATTTTCAAGTCCAGGAAACAAACGTCAAGATCATAAGTTTTGGAGCTTATAATCGAAGTTAGTACTTTTAAAAAGTATTTTATTCCAATCCGTCAGCTATTCAGTACACAAAAAAATATAAATATAAATGAATTAATGTGATAGTCTGTCACGCTAGGAACTCTGAAGACCATTCAATTGAGAAATTGATGAGACCAAAAGTATTCTGGATAGTGTTAGGGAGTGCTGATAGATGGTTCAAAATCTGGATTCGGTTTGCTCATTTGTGCTTAGTGTTCTAGAAAATATTTTTTTTGTGTGTGAATTTTTGTCTGTTCTTTTTTATGTTATTTTTCAAAATGTCGTTTTTATCACAAGCAATGCTTTACGCTGCAGATAATCATACATTCATCATAATTTACTATTGCTTTGTTTTCCTGCAGACTTACGAGGCAAATAATATGATTATTTATGCATTCACTGCCACATTGCTATAGACTTCCTATATCTTCACCCTGACAAATATAAGGAATTAACTAAAGATACATGGACTGAAGTTATTTGGGAAAGTTTGTATTAAGTACTACTAAACTTTCAGGGAACTGAAGAAATATTTTGAATTATAGGAAGGATTTAAGTTCCTAGAGATAATACAACTTCGAAGACATCTTTACTATAAACTGTAAAACTATGAGTTCTTACCGAAATATACTCTCATCCCGTTTATACAATACATTAATTTCTAATTACGGCATTATTCAAGGAAGATATCTATTTTTGATCATAATTACCGTCCGCAAAAATCAATTACCTTTAACTCAAAATCGAGGTAAATAACCTGCTTCTATGCAAGGGCAATGTTTGGGTATACTAGTACATTGATTTTGAATTCGAATTTAATTTTTAAGTTTTTAGGCAACTTTGGCTCAGGACGGATGGATGATGATGAGATGAATTTGTGAAATGAATTAGGCGGGAGGAAATGGGAGAACCCAAAGAAAACTAACGCACACGGTGTTTGTCCACCACAAAACCCACATTGCGTGAGCAAGGATCGATCCGACCACGCTTAATGCCAGAGGTGAGAGTTTTACCAGTTGAGTTACCGTGGTTTTACTAGTACATTGTGTTTCACTATAAAAACACTGGACATTTTTACCTCATGCTCCGGGTATGGTGTCAAGGGTCGCGTGTAACTTCTGCGGTACGTTATTATGAAAACCTACGTAGCGGTATGACCCCTAGATCGACGCTGGTTGACGAAACTTTGGTACTCAAATAATTCCGAAGCAATATTGACACTGTCAAAGCTTCTTTTATATGATATACTTCGATGCGATAGCAAGTAATAGTCTTGATGAAATAAATACTTACAGTATGTTCTTTTATTGAATTGTTAATATAGACAGAAATACAATAAGTAGTGCAGCGTAACACAAGGAAAATGAATTGTTTAAAAAAATGAAAATAAAAAGGATATTGCAATGCAAGAAGTATTTCGTGCTATCGTTAATATTATCTCGAGCTATTATCAATCTTGAATATATAAGTTCTTGATGCTGTCTCTCAAAATAATTTCGGAATGATTACACTTGTTAATGTTAATTACATTCACTTAAGGTTTACTCCCCTGTGTGCTTAAATATAGATATTCACTTGAATACTACTGTGTATTGTCAATATGACTTTTCATACCAATATCTCATGTGAATAGTATGTGCACGTATGTGATTTCACAAGTTTTTACATGTGTGATAAGGATGTCTGGTATCGTAAGCTTTCACCTATATGATAAGCATCTCATGTGTACTAGGTTGTTCCTCCTATGAGTTCAAAATGCACTACAATAATTTATTTCTATGTGTTCACGCTTTTTGATTAAAACGATCTCTTTCCAGTGAATCACAGTTTAAGTTCAGCTCCACTGATCATTAGAAGAGAAATATTAACACTAATGTACCGACGAGACAAGTAATTCACAGTTTCGTGGTTAATACTGATTGTAATAAATGGTTTATACTAAAAATTCATTAGTCTTATGATTTACACTTAACGATTTCAATTATACGTATATACAAAACTAACACTTTGTAGTAATATAGATGATCTAAGAAAATTATACTGAATAACAATGTCTATGCACTTACGATTATAACACGGTAGAAATTATTCTACAGTTAAGTAGTTCTTTTGACGACAGCTTTTTTATGAATAAATCTTCAACAGTTCGGTTTTATTATGGTAAGTTAATTCTTCGTCATCTTAAAAAGAAGTGATTTCGCCATGATACTCGTTTCCTAACTTTCTGCGAGAACTGTCAATAGCTTTTTCTAATAGCTAAGGATATTTTTAACAAATTGCTTGTATTACTTTCCTTTGTCTTGGTAATCGTAACTAATCACAGGAGGTTTGTCAGAGTAAGTCTATATCACATCTAAAGTTATAGTATTACAATCTCTTCTGATTACTTGCGCATTTAAAACAGTTTGATTTGGTTTTTCACTAATGCACGATTTAGCTTTCCAAAGTAAATGTGTCTTCATTGACAAACACTACAACACCACATAGAATATTAACTAATTTTCTTGAAAACTGAACTTCCGATTCCGTGATAAGAATCTTGTTAAAATTTAGAGTGAGAAGGAAAAGTTCTGAGTGTCTCTCCAGAATTGTTTTCTCTAGGAATACTCAGTAATGAAAAGACTCCATGTTGTTTCTAACTCTCTGCATTGGCTATTTTGCAATTTAATTGATAACTGAAGTTTCACCATGTACGTAAACTTGACCTGGAATTATTGATTGAAGTTACTTCTGGACTTACTGTCTTGTAAATCTCAGCAATAAAAAATTCTTGGGAGGAATAGCATACACATATGGACCCCTCTAGAACTCATTACTTCTTAAATGTAGTGAGCTAGTCTTACTATATTCTTCATTCAACGCAACGCTTCTAACGTTCATTGTTTATATTCTACCCCCATCGGCGCTTGCGATACATGAACTACTATCTGACGAGAGCTCTTCCAAGAGGTTGAGCATACACCATCCCGCAATATCATAAGCTTTTGGGAGTTACAGGCAACCTACGTATCTTGTCTAGAGCTCGTGAAATCGCCCTATATGCTTTTCAACACCTTTTGGGAATTCAACTAGGTAAGCCTTGAACCCAAAGCTTTGTTCAACACAGGTTTCTCAATTCTACATTTCCCTCTAAATTACAAGTATTTTCTGCTAGCCACAGCTAGCACCCGGTAGAAGGCTACACCTTCTTTTCAGGAAGGGTTATTAAGGTAAGAGAGGATTTGAGGAAGGTAGTTGGTCAATGAGGAAATGCTATACTTTATTTCTTTATTATTCTCTTAATCATTTTCATAGGTTATTATGAGAATTTTCTAATAATCATACCACTTGGGAGCTTTTATTTTTTTTTTCATCGACACAACAGACCTTAAAGCCTACTTATAGCGTCTACAATAATTGTTACATTTAGTGACACAAATAATGGAACAGCTATACTAGTTTCTTTCCATTCATGTTTAAACAGTTTTTTTTAATATATTCTGCTATTAATATTTTATTAATTTTTTGTAAATTTCTTCGGAGTTTCGAAATATGTCCAAATTTCTACAATTCTTACCTATTACATTATACGTAGCACTAGTTCTCCATGTACGTGACACATTTAATATATTTGTATGAGCTTTGCTTCAATAGAATAGGCCACTATTGCCCTTGTGTGTTTTGATGGACGAAACCTTAATAATTAATTTTGCAATTTATTCGGTAATGCCTATTTTATTGTGCAAAAGTCTGTACAAGAAAAGTATGTCACTTAATGTCCATCTTTGTTCAAGTTTCTGAAATGCAAAGTCGTCAGTTAAATTGTTGTAAGATTCGTATTTCGGGTAAAAAACAGTCGGTTTGTATGTGAGAAAACGAAAAAAATAGCTTTGTACGTGTTCGATCTTCTGACAACTTGAACTGCTACGTGAATTTGCTAGATGTTGAATCTGTTGGAGAATGAATGGACGCAGGAATGGATGGATGTTTTGTAGGGCTACAGTGATGAAAGCTAGAAATTGGGAAATACTTATGGGTTGACATACAGAAGTAACTGCGATAGTTTCTAGTTCGGTGGTGCGAATGGGTACTATGAATTCAGGCTTGCTAGGTTCTGGTGCTGGTCGAGCTTTGCATTTGTAACTAAACGTTGGATGTGATTCGCCACGAGTAGTACATTTTGGTGGCTGTTTCATATTTGTACATGATTTTGAGTTGTGTGGGTCTGAACAGTAACCACATTTGATATTTTTTGACAATGTGAGGTGTGGTGTGTATTATATTGCTGGCACTTTTCCATCTTATGCGAAATGATGGTGGTGTATGAGAAGACTCTATATCGTTTCCTGTATATGTACGCACCGTTTGAAAGTAAGTCATCAATGGTTTCTTGGCTAGTGGTGATCACACGTACCATGTAGGTGGGGCCGCCGTTTTTTTGTTTTTAATGCACTTCTTTCAATTCTGTTTCGACTTCTATATTTGTGATTGTAGGTTCGACTCCACGGATTACTACCGATAATGCAGGATTCTCTGGGTGGCGATGGTTGACGTGTGTGTTTTGTGTCCATACGTGTCATGTTGGCTGCTTTCCCAAACATTTCGAAACTGTTTGTTCCTGATCATGGTTGGTAAATTAGAATCTGGAGAGTGGATGATGATTCCGTTACGCATTGGTATGATTCGTTCTATTTAGTCTCGGGACAAGTATTTAGTGAACTATTGAAATAACAATTTTGGATTTTGAAATTTTGTATCGTAATTAGTGAGAAGGAATGCATACGTTTTCGGATCCTGACCTGGGAGACATGGATATTCGTCTGCGTTGTTAATGTCTATCTGGCGGTCGTCTTCGGATTCTGTATCACTGATAGTGTGTGATTTTTCTTCGGTGGGGACGAGGGAGTTATACGGCCTGATCTGCTGCTAGCTGGTGGTCTAGAACGTGATCGAGTAGATGTTTCCTGTAAGCTGCGCCGGTTTTTGTTGATGTTCCCTAGTGTGGAGTATGGTGAAGGCCCTGGTACTACTGCTACTGGTAACTTACGATGTCCTGATTGCTGTTGATCTGCCATGATGAGAGAACTTAAGGCCAGAGGCCCTAGAAATACGAAAAAGTAAGCAAAGCAAAGGTTTTGATGAAACACAGTCAGAGTGTACTTTTGTGTTGATAGTGAGATGATCAGTCTTCGTGCAATGACTGCCACCTCTAACTAAATTCACCCTCCGACGCTGAAGAACACCGTCGATCATAGATCAACGATATGCTACTCAGGGTTCTCGTTAGCACGGTAACCATCTTAAACTAGGCTAGGTAAGTTATGATTACAAGTACCATGATCTGACATTACCATAAGTTCCATCAATTAACCTTCAGTGCGAGATATACTTTGGAACTTTCCTCCAGTAAAAAGTTTCTTTCTTCTTGTTGCCGAGAATACTGTAGCTTCTTCTTTATTATGTAGATTATTTCGTACAGATTTACATGTGCAAAGTGTCTGTTTTCTTCCTGAGAAACATGTGCTTCCGGCGTGAAGAACTTGGCTCAACCTGTTGAGCTCTCGGAGAAATTCATTTACTACACATTATGAATTCATCATGCTAACAAGCTGTAAATGGAAATTTTTCTTCTCTGATTAATGTATTCAATATCGCACATACACTGCTAATTAATGCCAAGGTTATTGCCAAAATATATATAGCGTTTTTCCAATAAATTTCAAAATAATAAACCAAAAATCTTCGTCTAGATTTTTCTTATCGGAACGAAATTACCGTTACACGGGCTCCAAGGCTCGCCTCATACTGAGAACAAATATATACAGATAGAGACATTGTAACAAAAATATTTTCTGTTATATGAATATTTAAAAAGAGTTGTATAAACGCATAATGAATAAATACTCTTGTAAACAAGTAACTACATATAAGTTTTCTTTAATACGTCTGTTGCAATAGGGCTCTGAGAACTATTATTTCAAAGCATATCATAATCGTAAACCACGTCCCGCGGCTCCCCCCGTGCTTTTTTGAAAGTATAGTAGTAGCTAACAACACGTAACAGTATGGGGGCGATTTGAAAAATTTAATTTTTAAATACGTGACAACTCTCACAAGTGGGTACTTGGGTACAGGGAACAACCACACTATGTTTCAGTTGTGTCCAATATGTATACTCAAACCTTGCTGCGGATACATCGAACTGAATGGAAGTAGTAAATATATATTTTTAAAAATTAGTTGGCAACACTGTTAACTGTGAGACCTGAAGTACCTCTATGACGCATCCAACTACGTTAATACGAAGTTTGGTCCTAATATATTCAACAACAAGGAAGCAATTAAAATTTTTATTTTCTAAAATTGGTTGGCAACACTGACAACTGCAACACTGGAAGTATACACATGAATTGTCCCAGTACCTAATGAGCATGTCAGATTTTATGTAAATCAGTGCGTGTACGTTCAACGCTAACAAACATGAAATATAGATTTTTAATCGTTTTACAACCCTGACAAACTACGATGCCTGGAGTGCCTTATGACCTGTACCAGTACCTAATGAACATATATGTCAAATTTAGTGTCAGCCAATGTGCACGTGTACATTTGTTTTAATAAAGGCATTTCTATAAGTTTAATTTTAAAATAGTCTGGCAACACTGACATATATGAAATTTCGTTGAGGTCGGGGACTCCCAAAACTTTCTTCACTTGTGTTGAATGATGTTTAAGCTACGTTTGGGGCAGATACGGCATGGCAAAAGTTCTTTAAAATGATTTTCAAAGGGTTGACAACCCCGACAACAGGGAAACCCAGAAAATATCACATTTACAAAAAGTATGTTTAATCTAGGGTTTAATTTGTGTTGTATTTCTGGTTAATTACCTATATAAAAGTAATTCTTGCTTAAAGAGACGTTAGCAGTATCACAAATTGCTGCCCCGAAAAAAGCAACGAAACTTAGAAAGAAAAACGAAGACCCATGTTTTCGTTTTCAATAAAAAACGAAAGTTTTAGAAAAAAAGAACGTATTTTTATTTACAACTCTATTTGTGCTAAATCAATATTATATTGAAATATTTAATACTTTGAAGTTGCTACAAATAAAATTAAGTATGAAACACATTACCAAAACATATACTATGAA